>JASDQU010437300.1:75685-111293 GCA_032191745.1 Picea mariana | reverse complement strand
CTTTTGATTATTGTTTCTGCCAAATAGATGTAATAGATCAGAAGTGGCACTTTCTTCTTGATACAAGTGTACAGTTAAAGTAAGTACATATGATGTTCAGCAATAAATAGAATTTCTCTGGATTTGATCATCTTTAGAGCATTTACCACATCTTAATTTAATTCAATTTAAATATCAACGTCCGCCAATCTGAGAATGAGAGAGTAAAAAGTAAAAAGAAAAGTGAACATTGGGAGTGATAAAGTATCTCCAGGAGAACTGCAAAACAACAAGAACAAATGGGAGCATCAATAGTGCCAGAAACAACTCTAGGAAAATGCAGGAAGAAAGCAAGAGAAGAAAAGAAGGCTTTAAAGAGGATACGATCAAGCACTACAAAACCCAAGAAAAAAATGGGCAAGGAATCATGCCTATATGAGCAGCTGTGAGTCCAATTAAAATTAAAATTTAAAATTAAAAATAAAATTAAAAATAAAATTAAAAATAAAATTTAAAATTAAAATTAAAATTAAAAATTAAAATTAAAAATTAAAATTAAAATTAAAATTAAAAATTAAAATTAAAATTAAAATTAAAGTTTAAAACTAACTAAAGTCTAAACTACAGTCTAGACTTTAGTTAGTTTAAACTAAAGTCTAAACTAAATAGTAAAGTCTAAACTAAATCTAAACTAAATCTAAATTTAAAATTAAATCTAAATCTAAACTTAAAATTTAAAATTAAAATTAAAATTAAATCTAAATCTAAACTAAATTAAAATTTAAAACTAAATCTAAACTTTAGTTTAAACTAAAGTCTAAACTAAATCTAAATTTAAAATTTAAATTAAAATTTAAAATTTAAATTAAACTAAACTACACTACAGTCTAAAATTAAAAAAATAAATAAAACTTACCGCAGCCCGTGACCCCCGTGACCCCCGTTTCTGCGCAGCCCGTGACCCGACTGGTTCGTGCTGCCGCGACCCCGACCGCGACCGCAATTGCTCCGTGACCTCCACGCTCTCGACCGCAACCGCAATTGCTCCGTGCTGCCACGACCCCGACCTCCACTGCTGCGTGCTGCCGCGACCGCGACCCCGCTTGCTCGCTCTTACCCGACAGTTGCGTCCTGCCGCGACCCCGACCCCAATGCTTGGTGAGTGCGGTCGACTCTGCGGCCTGCCTGCGTGCTCTGCAGCGCTTGTGAGTGCGCCCGACAAAGACTAAAGTAACAAGTTTAAACTTTAAACTGAGTGCGACTGTGTTGATAAGGAAGTGGGACAGTTATTTTATAACTCAACTACACGCCAAAAACCTAACCAGATACCAAAAACCTAAAAACACGTAAAACGATGTCGTTTGCTTGGAACCGCGCGATTGTGGGGTCGTCTGTCTCGGGATCCGTCTCCAATCCGTGAGATACGTTTGCAAATTTCTGGATCCGTTTCACCTTCGACGGAACCGTATCCTCCACTTGCCGAACCGTTGATGTGGCGGATCCTGGCCGTTTCTGGGCGGATCCGGATCCGAAACGCGGATCCGCGGATCCAGCGTTCAGACCAGACGGATCCGGTAACCTAGCTTTTGGCTAAAGTGAGTATTAAATCACTTTGTGGTGATTTTGGAGACATAAGTAGACTTAGGAAACTTAACCCAAAAGTGGGTTATGATTTAGGGATGCATGGGGAGATCTCAACCTTTCGTTAGATTGAATCTCAACCCTTGATCTCTAGGTTTCCTATTCTTGCCTAAAGAGGGTGCAAAGGGTCTAAGGAGGGCGCATTTGTTCATGGAGAGTTTTGCTCATGAGAGGAGGAGAACTCAAGCTATGGAGATGAGATCAGTTGCATGAGGTTTTGAGGAGGAGGCCGCTAGCTTTCCCTGTGGGAGACTTGGAGCAGCTTGCTTCCATTATTTACTGGAGCTATTCTACATTTGAGGAGGGCGCATGAGCTTGGCAGGCTTATTCCTTCCTGGTAGCATATCTAGCCATCAGATTTCAGTGAGGTCAGTTGCAGAGTGAGGACATCAGCTGGAGCTTCATTGCTGCGGAGGGGTTTTCCATTCTGACATCATAGATGATTTCTGGAGCATTTACTGTGGTTCTGGCAGTTTTCATGAGGGGCGCACCATCCAGGGGCGCATCTGCTTGAGGGAGCTTGTATATCAACTCTGTTGGAGTTGCTATTGTATCAGGTTCCATCATTTATTGTGTTTTCTGTAACCTATACTTGCTTTTCCTCATATATACATTTAGATCTCAAACTAGTTATCCCCGGGGGGGTTTTGTCCAGGGTCATGTTGACCAAAAATACTGTGTCTACAAATGCATGCTATTAGTTCTTAGATCTGTCCATTATCAGCAGTAAACGATGTATTAGGTGTGTTGTATTTATTTGAGTTGCATGTACTAATTTCCTATGGCTAAAACGACATGCTAGAGCACTCAAATTGAGAATACAACCATAACAATCAGCTTAAAAGAAACATGACTGTTGGCTGTTATAAAACAACAGAAAACTAAAACAAGACAGTGAAAACTTAGAGCCTTAGCTTGGTCAAAGACAGACCAAGAAGGCAAGCTGATAGGACCTGGAATTTTCACACTCAATAGATATGCCAATTCACTGAAGCAGCGAGGAGAAAAACCAATTTTGGGCTAGTCTAATTTTGGTTGGAAGATAATTTTTATCCGCCATTCTCCATTTTCTAAACAAGTTTTGTACTATAAATTTGTGTTCCCTAAGGGAGTGTTGATGATTGCAGCATCGTGTGACATTCTCCAGGTTGTTCTCCTCTGGACTAAGTTGAGACGATCTGTGAGAGAGCCCATGTGATGGGTGTGTGTCAGACTCTGGACTAAGTTGTGATGACGTGTGGTCTCTTGTCTACTTCTCTGGACCGAGTTGAGATGACTTGAGATGGTCTCCTGCCTTTTACTCCTCTGGACCGAGTTGAGTCGGCTTGAGATGGTCTCCTGCCTTGTACTCCTATGGACTTTTATGGACTTAGTTGAGTCGTCTTGAGATGGCTCTCCAGATGGTACTCCTATGGACTTAGTTGAGTTGATCTATTGAGAGTGACGTCCCTATGGCTGAGCACTAGAGGATGTGTGAGATCTTTGCTATATTGTCTAAGAGTAAGATTTGTTGTAACCCTAATTTGTGTTGTAAAGGGTACAAGTCGGCCCCACCATGTAAAAGATAATTAATATTGTGTAATGATTAATTATATTTTTGAGTTGTACAGGTCGGCCCTATTGTGCCAATAGACACACCTATTGTTATGTCATGTCATATATAAATAAAGAGAGATACATCCCCATTGTGGATCATATCTCATACTCATTGTAACATTCTCTCAAGCTAAGTGTACGGCTGAAGTGCGCACTTCTCTTAGGCGCAAGTTTCAAGGTCATAGAAGCACCCTCTTGTGTGCATTAGGGTTTCATGGTGTGGGGGATCTTCTCTTGACTCTAGCAAAGGATTGCTGGGTTTTTCCCTTGATTGAGAAGGGTTTTCCCAGGATAACTTCTTGTGTTCTTGTGCATGGTTATTCTTCTTGTGATCTTGGTTATTGCAGCTATTGTATATGGTATTGCTGCATTGTTTATGGTTCAAGTTCATGCTAAATTGAAATAAACTACATGTGCTTGAGTCATCATTGAGCTAAGCATTAAAATTCAACATTTATGACAAGATATATGGAGTTTAGCCCCAAGGGATAGCTCAGTTTTTTCGACCTTTTCTGCAAAGGACTTAATGTCCAAGGAGGTCGCGGGTTCCATTCTCACCTAGTAGGCTAGTCCTATGGAGTTATCGTCTGGCGGTTAATACTGTCCATTCAGGAAATCAGGGAAGTGGGGGGAAATCTGCAGGGCCCTGGCAAGGTACCAGCTCCCTCCACTTTGAATTCTTAATATGTATGAAGGCAAAGGGAAGTTATTTCTCCAGAAAAAGATATGGATTTTAGAGTGAAAATCATCTCGTCTTCAGTCTGCATGTGTGTTTTGGAAAACTAACAATGTATCAGGAAGACAAGATATTTGGAGTTTACACTAAAAATTAACTCATCTTCTCATGTGCTTATGTGCTTTGAAAACCAACAATGTATCAAAGGAGAAGGCCTTCTCATAGCTTTTGACTTGAGGGAGGTTGCAGATCAAACATGTAGAGTTTCCTTGCAGAAGTGATCAACTGAGAAAAAAATTTGGTTTAGGAGTACATTGATCTTTGAAGCATAGACAAAAACACAGAAATGTGTCCAACAGAGAAGCAATGTTGGGAACCTGCCGCTAGAATTTTTTGCCAGATAAGGGTGCTAGAAAAACAAAGTGAGTCTCAATAGTTCGAAATCTGGCTGACTGATTCAAACTTCAAAGAGTAGTTTGAAGTCCAAACTTTTGTCTCAGTTGGATTACACTCTTTAACAGGATCTGCAATTCACGCATAAACTGAAACATGCAAAGCAGGTAAACCTGTCTTTGTAGATTGAACAAGGGACTGGAAGTAGAATTTATGCCAGTAAATGCACAGCTGTTGCCCTGCTCCATCTCTTCAGTTGTTCAAACTTTCAAAGAGCTCTCAACATTAAAGAAATTTCTAATGTTTGATAAAGAAGGCATATTCAGGGCATAATCTTTTTAAAATTGGACCCCTATTTCTAAAGTCAATTTGTGTTTTTTTTAAGAGAGTTTTTTAAACCAAGGGTCAAGTGATTTTTCAAGGAGAAGGATTACTTTTTAAATTGAAGTTTTCAGGTGTTATTGGGAAAACTTGAATGGATGGAAGTGGTCAAAGGTCTAGTATTTTTTTCCAGATGTGCACAAGCTTGATGGCAAATTATGTTGTCTGTAAATTTAAAGTTAATAATATTCAAGTGATCAGGGAAATATGGGGTATTGCTAATGGTAAGAAATTGGGAGCCTAGAAGGTTCAAAGGAATGAGAAGCCTTTTATAGGAAGAACAAGGAAGCACTAACAATTATTGGGATATCAATGTCTGTTGAAGTTATTCCACATGTCCAAGATGCAAAGAGATTTAAAGATAAGTGGAATGCATTGAAGACCTTGTTAAAATTTCAGTACATGGTGATCAAATCAGCAAACAAAAGAAAACCTAAGAAAGCTGGAAACTTAACCAACTCTCAGATGGTGCTGGATAAGCTATTGCATATTGTTGAAATTAGTGCAGCTGCAAGAGCCATTCTCCGGAGGATAGCTAATACCCTAGTTGAGTTCTAGGGCCCCCAGTACACTCCTGGGGTTCTTGGTTTGGGACCAAGTTGTTAGAGCCATGGCAAAAGACCCTAGTGAGGGCCCCCAGTGTATTTCTGGGGTTCTTGGTCAAGGACCAAGCAGTAAGTCCCTAGATGTGTTCTAGGGCCCCTGAATGTGTTCCAGGGAAACCTTGCTCGGTGCTTGGATTGATCCTTGGATGTGTTCCTTGGTGGTTGATGATGTAAGTCCCTAGATGTGTTCTAGGGCCCCTGGATGTGTTCCAGGGAATCCTTNCTAGGGTTGATCCTTGGTCTTGTACCTTGGTGGATAAAAGACCCTAGATGTGTTCTAGAGCCCCCAGATGTGTTTTGGGGTATCCTGGTCTGGGACCAGGTGATTCTTGGTTGTATACCAAGATATGATGATGTGTGATCTTTTTCTTCTCTCCCGGGATGTTCCATGAGACCAGGGAGCAGCTAGAAGATGGACATGACCACATCATTGGTTCCTCCTCTTATGCATAGATGATAAAAGCTTATAAGTTATCATGAGACATATGTGGACAGTTTGCCATTGAAGAAGACCCCCTTGACTTTGTCTTGTAGCCTCCCCTTGCTTGAATATCGTTCTCCATCTTGCTTGATGTGATGTTGGTCTTTTATAAGTCACTTTGACTTTATAATTAATATTTTAATTAATTAAAATATTAATTATTATTTATTTATTTTTTAGGTTTTTAATTAAACCTAACCCTAACCCCTCTCCTAAACTATAAAAGGAACCTCTCCCTCACTCATTCTTACACACTCTTATCCCTTGGTCTGATTTTTTCTGCGGCTACCTCAGTTTGGTCTTTTTATTTGGTGCAGCCTCCTTGGTGGACTTTCTCTTATTGTTTTAAGGATGCAGCCTCTTTGAGTTTATGGTCTTGTGATGATGTAGGGTTCGGCTGCTCTTTTGTGGGTCTCCCCTTGCTGGTTGAGGTAGAGTGGCCCTTCCCCTTTGCTGCTACAGGTGCCGCAGCCTCCTCCTCTCTCTCCTTTCAAGCTGCCGCTGCTTCTCCTAGACTGCCGCATATTGTTTGAAGGGTGAAGCTACCTTGCTTTTGCTGGATGAGGGTTCGGCCTCCTTGGTTCTCTTCTCTTGTGCTGGTTGAGGGTTCGGCCTCCTTGGATCCTTTCTCCTATGCTGGTGTAGGGTACGGCTGCCCTTAATCTGCTCTCCTCTTGCTGTCTTTTAGAGGGCAACACTCTCTCCTTGCTGTTACAGGTGCAACAGCTCTTCCTTGTCTCTCTTCCCCAGCCTGCCACATCTTCTTAGGCTGCCGCTGTTGTCTTTGAGCATTACTGCTGTCACCTTGTTCTATTCCCAGCCTCTAGGGTCTGATATGACAGCCCTATGACTGCTACCCTAAGCTGCATGATTGTTGTAGCAGTCCCATATCCTTTGGACAATTTTGTTGGGGGTTTTATTTCAGCCCTTAGTTTGGTCTTTGGGGTTTTTGTTTTAGCACTATACTTATGCTGATGGGACTTTGGGATACCCAGTTCTTCTTGACAAAACTGTCCACTTAGATCATGATGAGATCAAACCTTTGAGGGTTTTGATCCATGACCTTTAACAGCCTTTTCTGAGCATATGAAAAGATGACAGCAACAAAACATCTAAGGTAAATTTATTTTTGAGGTAATGTTCAGTTATTGCTTTGCTTATTATCAGGTCTGATGTTCAGAATTTTATTGCTAATGATCAGATTAGTTCATGCTTAGATCTAGCCTAGAATTCTTTCCTACATGCTCAGATCTATTGTATTTAATGTACTTCAGGAATTTTGTTTTGCTTGCTGATCTAAATCTACTGTAGTGAACAAATAAAATTAAAAGAATGCTTCTGTTCTAGTTTTTCTTTAAAATCTAACATGGTATCAGAGCTTAGGGCGTGAAAAGAGCTCAATTGTGGCAGACTTTTGAGCCTGCGTAGATCCACACCTTAGGGCTAGTTTATTCAGATCAGCCATGATAGATCTAAATGGTGACTAGCTTTATATCTTTGTCCATCTAAGATATTTTGAGCAATTCACCAAATAATGAAAACTTAACTTGAGATAAGTATTTTTGAACTTTCGTAACTTGATTGAAGTTTTACATATCCCATATCGTTCTGTCACTAAAACACCATAAACTCTTTAAGGTATCATTTCAATACATTTAGGGGTCAAACGATCTACTCAAGATTATTGGGCTTTCTAAATAATTTGTTGGTCAATGGAATTTCTGAGTAAGAACAATTTGTGTGCAGATTTTAGAATCTTGTCTTACTTTGAGAAATAGTTGCTTGGGAAATCTAGATTATGATGCCCCTGTAGATACTACCTTTATGAACGGTAAAATGTTTCCAGTAACTTGTGCTTAAGACTTCTTACTCAAACCAGCATTAGAAAGAAATCTAATTAAAATTAAGCTTTGGATTACAGGAGGTTTGATTCCTGTCTTAAGGCTTGGCTTAAATCCGTGGGTAACAAATTCTGAATCTATATTCACTAAACACTGTGAAGAAGTGTTCCTTGATCTACTTTCATGGTATTTGGTGTCAAATTCTAACTCACATTGATCTGGATCTTCTAAGCATCAATGGCTTGGTAGATATTAGAAATTGAACTTGACTATATGACATGGATAATGAACTTATCCACACTCATTGATAAACTGCATTTTCAAGCTTAATCTATGTCTGTCATGCTTCCACTTGCTATCTCTTGAAATGTGATCATATGACAGCATATTTATTTTTTCTTTGACATCATTAAAGTAATCTGAAGGGTAACATTGTGTCTCCACACAACTTCTGGAAACTGTTAAACATAAACTGTGTTAATGTCTAGCTTTTCCCGTTTGGAGTTTTATTTAGATTGTGTTCTTGAACAGTAACTCGTTTCTAGTAACTTCAAGAGGATTTCTAATTCTGATTTTAAATACGTATGATGTAACGCAAAGATGTACCTCTGAGATCAGAATTAATCTTTCAGTAATAAGACAAGTAGTCATATCCCGTATTGGAAAAGAGGTTGACTCCCACAAGTATGATGATCTCTGCCGAGATTGAGAGGGAGTTGACAGTGTCTTACAATTCCCAGCTGAATGGGTTTGCAGTAAGAAAGAACAAGTCAATTTGTCAGGCAGCCAGAACTACGATCAGGATCCTCCGTTGTCCTTTTGGGCCACAACTGCAAGTACTGCTGTCTATACAGATGTCTTCTTAAAGCCTTGGAAGAGATAACTCCAGAAGAAGTCTTCATGGGTAAGAAGCCCTCAGTTGATCACTTGAAGATATTTGGTAGTCCTTTTAAAGATGACTAAATTAGAACCCTCTGGAAAGAAAGGCAATCTTGTGGGATACAGTAAGACATCAAAGCATTTAGAATCTATGTACCAGGGCAAAGTTCATTAAGGTCAGTAGAGATGTGGCCTTTCATGAGGAAGCAACCTTTCGTCATTCCAGAGAACTTCCATGTGATACAGAGGAGCAGGAAGCTCCATCTCTAGAACCTTCAGATTCACCACTACCAGATGAGCAGAGGGAGGAGGCCATAGAGCCTTCAGTGGATCCCATAAGGGATTCTGTTGGGTTTCCCTTAGAGAAGTCTCCCGTTAAAAGGAAGCCAGCTTGGTGTCGGGAAATTTTAATGGAAGCAGAAAAGCATGCAACACCTAAAGGTAGCTTAAGAGAAAGCAAGAAACTAGATAAGTACTCATGCCTGATAGCTTAGTTGAGTCTTGTGATTGACTCAGAACCTTTCTTTTTTTTTTGAAGAAGCTGCAAACATAAAGTGTGGAAGGATGCCTTGAAGAATGATTTATGGGAAGTGGTCCCAAGACCTCAAGGAAAATCGGTAATAACCTCTAAATGGATAGAGCATGCAGCAGATGGCAGTGTTAACTAGATTCATCACTCATGGTTTATCTCAGGAAGATGATTAAGATGAGATCTTTGCTTCTGTTACCAGGTATACCTTTATTAGAATCATCATCTCTCTTGCTTCAGTTTTTGATTGGAAACTTCACCAATTGGTTGTTAAGACCGCCTTTCTTAATGATGAAGTTGAGCAAGAGGTCTATATTGAGCAGCCTAAGGAAAACCTTGTATGGATTGAAACAAGCTTCGAGAGCTTGGTGACAATTTTTTTCGGAGTCTTGGGTTCTCCAAGAGCATAGCAGATTCTAATCTTTATATAAAGATTGTGAAGAATCATCCTGTTATCTTGGTGGATGATTTGTTCCTTACTGTAGAGGAACATCTTTTAGCTCAGACTAAGAGGGAGTTATCAACAGAATTTGAAATAAAGGACTTGGGTCTTTTGCATTACTTTCTTGGCTTAGAGGTGTGGCAGAAATCGGGTGAGATCCTTTATCTCACAAAGTAGGTATGCAGTTGATGTGCTGCGTAGATTTGGCATGGTAGACTGTAAGTCCATGACCACACCTATGATTTCTAACCTGAAGAAGTTACATGAACAAGCTACAGGTTCAAATCCAGAATACCCCACCGTATTTCATCAGATCATTGGGTCCTTGATGTATCTAGTACATACCAGACCGAACATTTGTTACGCAGTGAATGCCCTCAGCCAATTCATGTGTGAACTGAAACATATTCATATGGTGGTTGTTGAGCATATTCTCGGATATGTCTGAGGAACTATAACCTATGGGCTTAGATACACTTCTAGTGGAGGTGTAATGCTTCATGACGATACAGATTTAGATTGGATGGGCAATACAGTGGATTGGAAGAGCTTCCGGATATTGTTTCAGTTTGGGTTCAACTATGATCTTTTGGTCCAATAGGAAGMAGGGCTCCATAGCCCAAAACACTATAGTGGCAAAATACATTGYTGTAAGTGTTGCTAGTAGAGAAGCAGTGTGGCTCAAAAAGCTACTTCCAGTTTTGTTCAGTGTCGAGCTGAAACCCACCGCATTTCACTGTGATAAYCAGATCTGTGTAAAGCTCTTAGTGATTCCTGTGTTTTCATGACAGAACATTGAGATGAGATATCACTATGTTYGGGACATAGTGCAAAAGAACATTCTCAGTATTCAGTATGTTCCGACGACGGAACAAACAACAKACATCTTGTCCAAGCCTTTGTCATTGACAAAGTTTGTGTACTTTCGAGATAAGCTAAGTGTTGTTGAGAATGCCTCTCTTGCTGAGAGGGAGTGTTGAMATTAGTGCAGCTGCAAGAGCCATTCTCCGGAGGATAGCTAAGACCCTAGCTAAGTTCTAGGCCCCCCAGTACACTTCTGGGGTTATTGGTTTGGGACCAAGTAGTTAGAGCCATGGAAAAAGACCCTAGTGAGGGCCCCCAGTGTATCTCTGGGGTTCTTGCTCAAGGACCAAGCAGTAAGTCCCTAGATGTGTTCTAGGGCACCTAAATGTGTTCCAGGGAATCCTTGCTTGGTGCTTGGATTGATCCTTGGATGTGTTCCTTGGTGGTTGATGATGTAAGTCCCTAGATGTGTCTAGGGCCCCTGGATGTGTTCCAGGGAATCCTTGCTCAGTGCTTGGATTGATCCTTGGAAGTGTTCCTTGGTGGTTGATGATGTAAGTCCCTAGATGTGTTCTAGGGCCCCTGGATGTGTTCCAGGGAATCCTTGCTTAAACGCTTGGGTTGATCCTTGGTCTTGTACCTTGGTGGATAAAAGACCCTAGATGTGTTCTAGGGCCCCATATGTGTTCTGGGGTATCCTGGTCTGGGACCAGGTGATTCTTGGTTGTGTACCAAGATATGATGATGTGTGACCTTCTTCTTCTCTCCCGGGATGGTCCATGAGACCTAGGAGCAGCTAGAAGATGGACATGACCACATCATTGGTTCCTCCTCTTATGCAGGGATGATAAAAGCTTATAAGTTATCATGAGACATATGTGGACAGTTTGCCATTGAAGAAGACCCTGTTGACTTTGTCTTGTAGCCTCCCCTTGCTTGAATCTCGTTCTCCATCTTGCTTGATGTGATGTTGGTCTTTTATAAGTCACTTTGATTTATTTGACTTTATAATTAATATTTTTATTAATTAAAATATTAATTATTATTTATTTTATTTTTTAGGTTTTTAATTAAACCTAACCCTAACCCCTCTCCTAAACTATAAAAGGAACCTCTCCCTCACTCATTCTTACACACTCTTATCCCTTGGTCTGATTTTTTCTGCGGCTACCTCAGTTTGGTCTTTTTATTTGGTGCAGCCTCCTTGGTGGACTTTCTCTTATTGTTTTAAGGGTGCGGCCTCTTTGAGTTTATGGTCTTTTGATGATGTAGGGTTCGGCTGCTCTTTTGTGGGTCTCCCCTTGCTTGTTGAGGTAGAGCGGCCCTTCCCCTTTGCTGCTACAGGTGCCGCAGCCTCCTACTCTCTCTCCTTTCAAGCTGCCACTGCTTCTCCTAGACTGCCGCATATTGTTTGAAGGGTGAAGCTACCTTGCTTTTGCTGGATGAGGGTTTGGCCTCCTTGGTTCTCTTCTCTTGTGCTGGTTGAGGGCTCAGCCTCCTTGGATCCTTTCTCCTATGCCGGTGTAGGGTACGGCTGCCCTTAATCTGCTCTCCTCTTGCTGTCTTTTAGAGGGCAGCACTCTCTCCTTGCTGTTACAGGTGCAGCAGCCCTTCCTTGTCTCTCTTCTCCAGCCTGCCACATCTTCCTAGGCTGCCGCTGTTGTCTTTGAGCATTACTGCTGTCACCTTGTTCTATTCCCAGCCTCCAGGGTCTGATATGGCAGCCCTATGACTGCTACCCTAAGCTGCATAATTGTTGTAGCAGTCCCATATCCTTTGGACAGTTTTGTTGGGGGTTTTATTTCAGCCCCTAGTTTGGTCTTTTGGGGTTTTTGTTTCAGCACTATACTTATGCTGATGGGACTTTGAGATACCCAGTTCTTCTTGGCAAAACTGTCCACTTAGATCATGATGAGATCAAACCCTTGAGGGTTTTGATCCATGACCTTTAACAGCCTTTTCTGAGCATATGAAAAGAGGACAGCAACAAAACATCTAAGGTAAATTTGTTCTTGAGGTAATGTTCAGTTATTGCTTTGCTTATTATCAGATCTGATGTTCAGAATTTTATTGCTAATGATCAGATTAGTTCATGCTTAGATCTAACCTATAATTCTTTCCTACATTCTCAGATCTATTGTATTTAATGTACTTCAGGAATTTTGTTTTGCTTGCTGATCTAAATCTACTGTAGTGAACAAATAAAATTAAAAGAATGCCTCTGTTCTAGTTTTTCTTTAAAATCTAACACATATTCTACTACTGAACCCACTGAAACACACATAAGCAAACTGAAAAGTTTGAACAGCAAACTAAAAGAAACTCAGAACAGCGGACTGTATGTACTACTTAAAATTATGAAGGGAAACAGATTTTCTGCACTTAATCACACACAAGTCTATATTACTTTTAACAGAAAAATACAAAGCAAACCTTTCAAAACTTTTATGGAACCCACTATTATAGTGGTGCGGCATGTCTCTCTTTTATAGACTAGGAGAGAACATTAGATACAATGAATGTAGACCACCTAGTAGTGTGCCACCCTACATGAGTTCTCTGTCTAGAATAGCATGCCTCAACTGGAGAAGATCGAGTCTGCATGCATGCATGCATCTTCTTCTTTGGAAACAAATGCCGGTTCTAAAAATGGAACTCCCTCATGCCGGTGCCTAATCTAAAGTTGGCACTGCACTGACTGATGTGAACTGCATGCATACTCTACAGCCATTCAATGCCTCCTACACTATTGTGCCTGCTAAAGATGAATACTGCCTCTAAATAAAGCAAGTCTAAAGGTGGCACATGTATGCATGCTGCGTGCATGTGCCTCTACCACTGTTTATTAACTGTTATGTCTCCTAAGAGGCCTCTGTTGTGCCCTCATTATCACTGGATTTTGCTGCACATACGCAGCAGGCTGTTAATACTGCTGCTGCACCCTCATCCACAGATCTTCCATGCTGCACTGTAAATGAGACCATATGGATTGCTGAGTGTGTGTCCTGCTCAAGTAGAATCGGCTGTGTACAACTATAGTGAAGGAGAACACAATCGGAGCAACAGGTAACACTAACAGACCTTCCCTCCAACACAACTGGGGTGCTCTATTTGAGGAATCGATTGCCTACTTAGAGGATGGGTGAAGGCAAATCACTTTCAGATCACCTTACCAAACTTAAAGATTTGCGAAATCAATTGATCGAATTCGGTGATAATGGAAAGTAGGGATTCAATTATTGTGGCACTTATTAATTTGCTTCAGTGTGACAGTTTTTCATCTAGAACTGAAGAATTGTCCTTTGATGAGCTTGGATGATTGCTTTTGTAACAAGAGTAGAGAAAAAGCTCTGCAATGATGGAAATTTTTAGCTTTGCAGCAATCATAAGGGAAAAGAAGGATATAAGCATCTTCAAGGATGCCATATTTGATGAAGATCATAGCCAGGGAGATTTATATCAGTTTGGTTGTCATGGACCAATAAAAAACAAAGGCAAGAAGATAGCGGAAGAAAGCAGTCCAAGTCAGGAAGGCAAAATTGTTCAAGATTCTAGTGATGATGAGGATGCCGAGACAGCAAGGCTAGCAGTGAGAAGGCATTACCAAAGCCTGAAAAGATTTCAAAATAACATTTGTAGATACTGAAGGAATTAAAACTATAGGGCCAAACTGAAAGCAGTGAATGAAGAAGAAAGTCAAGAAGACTGCAACAGTCAGTTTTACGGCAGGAAAATATAGCTTTGATGATGACTGTTTTGGATTCATATAAACCTATCTCATTGAATGATGCACATGGAAAAGAGGAATGGGACAAAGCGATGCAGGTAGAACATGATTCCATATAGAGAAATGGAACTTGGGATATTGTGGAATTGCTTAAAGTGAGCAGTGCAATTAGATGCAAATGAGCCTACAGGATGAAGTACAAAGATGGTTTAGTTAACTACACAAAGCAAGGTTAGTTGCAAAATGATTCGGACAGAAAGACAGTTTTGATTATGAAGAAACCTTTGCACCTGTGGCGAAAGTGAACACCAATCAGATTAGTATTAGCCATGGGATCTCAGTTTAGGTGGACCATTCATCAGATGGATGTCAAAAACACCTTTCTCATTAAATGGAGATTTAGAAGATGAAGATTACATGGAGAAGCCTCATGCTTAGTGCTAAAGGGAAAAGAGTACCTAGTGTGAAAACTGAAAAAGGCAATGTATGGCTTCAACGAGGCTCCCGGAAATTTGTATGTGAAGATTGATGGCACTCAAGAGCAAATGGATTTAAGAGAAGATCATCAAATCCCGGTCTGACATCTGTACATAAAATCCCAATCAGATGAGATTTGAGTCATGCAGTTGGGATTGTCTCATGGATAATAGCAAGTCCCAAAGTTGTTCACTGGAAAGCAACAAAGCAAATTCTTAGGTATGTGAAAGACGCACCATATTGTGGACTTGAATATGTGTAGGGTGATAACTTCAAATGAATTGGATAAACATATTTGAATTGGGTAGGTTGCATGGATGAGAGGAAATCCAGTATTACTCATTCATCATGGGAGCAGGAGTAATTTTGTGGTCAGTAAGAAGCGCCCTCCACAAAAGCATAATAGTCCAAGGCAACAGTTAGTGCACCATGTGTAGCAATATGACTAAGGAGGATTTTAGGTGAGATGAATCTTTAACAAATGCAGGCCATGCCTCTCTATTATAACTATCAAAGTGTTATTCAGTTCAAAAAATCCAATGTTTCATATGAGGACCAAGTTCATTGAAATCCACCATCAGTTTATAAGAGAACAGGTGCAGAAGAAAAAAAATCAAGTGGTATACCACAGTACTGAAAATCAACTTGTAGACAACTTAACAAAAGCATTGAGCAAGGAAATATTACAAGACATTAAGGAGATGCGTGGTGTAAAAGAAAATAAGATGGCGATTAAGGGAGGATGTTAAAGATGAAATCCCACTTGTAGTTGGGCAACTACTCTGCTAAAATTAGAAGTATGGTTAACTTTAGAAATAAGTGGCAATTTCAGAGGGTGCAAACAATTTTAGGCTGGTCTATTTTAGGCTGAGGATAATTCTCATCTTCAGCTGTCCATTTTGAAAACAAATTTGTGCTATATATCTGTGTTGCTATGTAATATTGGATGAACAGAGTTTAGTGTGAAAATCATGTTGTCTTTTCCTGTGCATATGTGCTCTGAAAGCTGAAAAGGTTTTTGATCTTTCTTTTTTACATATAAGTCTGCACTTGAATAACGGCCATTGGTGTGATCATCAGTATCCTTTTGTAATCCATTCCTGTTAAGACTGAAGCTGGTTTTCTGTGAGAATATCTTAGTTTTTCATGAACAACCATTTGTATCATAATGCATCAGGAAGAATGTCTCACTCATGGAGGGGCCTTTTGGATGATTTAGCTATGCAAGCCCCTCAGGTCCTTCCACATGCTTTGCTTCTTCATTTCTGCAATGATTATTCTGGGCCAGTTCCATGAACTGGAATTCCCTTTTTCCGGTACTATTGATACCCTGACTTGGGGCCTGTCAAACTGGTGCATAGCTTGAAAGGATAGGAAGTTGGCTTTTCTGAGACTAGTTATAATTCTGTAATCCATGTAGATTTTTGGTGGCATGTCTGTGTATGCTACATTTTAATTCTTATGGATGGCTACCTCTAGAATGTAGGGAGCCAAAATTCCTTGGTATGTTTACAGTGTACACTTGCCACCTTTTTATCATCTTGTAGAATTTTCCAAGTTACAGGTTTGGCACCAATATCACTTGAAATAGCAGTTTCCAATGAGAAAACAGAAATAAGAAGTTAATTGCAGCAATGTTGTTTCAGAGAATAGAAGCACTTTACAATGACATCCAGTAACTCTATATGATTAGTATATATCAATTTTCAGACTGAAATCACCTTCCTGCCATAGACTTTGTTAAACTGCAATTGTGTATTAATCAAATAAAAATCGACAAAAAATGTTGGCTACATTATGGCCTCACAATATTTTCCCTAAAAGTTTGCTAAAGTTATCAGCAGAAGCTTATGTTATGCTATTTGTACTAAAAAAAGTGGTCTTTATTCTGTATTTGTAGGTGTTTCGAGAATAACAACAACATCCGAGAGTGAAATATTAGAACATATACTAAGTACTGGTAAGAAGCCTCAAAGATTAGCAGACAGTGACTCCATTGGAGATGATTGCCTTGATCATCCAAGGGTTTCAGATGATGCCACCAGTTCAAAGTATCAAGAACGAGATGATACAGCTCATGATAGAAAGCATGACGTCTTTCAGAGCAGCTTTCGGGACAGTCCTATCCATGCTAATGATGAGAAGGATTCGTCTACACCTGAGGAACTTCGGCAGCAGGCCCAGGAGGAGAAAAAGAAATATCATATTCTTAAGAAAGAAGGAAAAGGTGAGGAAGCATTACAGGCATTTAAACGAGGCAAGGAGCTTGAACGCCGTTCTGAAGCTTTAGAGCTTTCTTTTAGAAAGAGTCGGAGAAGGGCTGTCAGTGCTGCTTTAGCCAGCAGAGAGAGAAGACAGGAGGATCTTGGAGATTCAGTGAGGAAGACTCCGGAGACATTGAAGGATGGTGACAGATTAGAGCCTTCTGTTTTAGGGAAGAATCAGAAATCATTAAGACAAACTAAGGACGAAAAGGATGATATTTCCATTGCACTTAAGGAGCTGGGATGGTCTGATGCAGATTTGCAGGATGCAGATAGAAAGCGAAGCAAGATGAATTTGGAGGGTGAACTGTCTACTCTTCTTGGCGAATCTCAGAAAGTAAAAAGCACAGGGAATGAATCTGTTGTTGGTGCTGGGCAGATGCAGGTGCTTGCACATAAAAGGAGGGCCCTTGCATTAAAGCGTGAAGGCAAGCTTGTTGAAGCAAAAGAGGAATTGAAAAAAGCTAAAATCTTAGAAAAGCAATTGGAAGAGCAAGAGATGATTGATGAGGGGGATGAATCAGATGATGAGCTTGCTGCACTGATACGTGGCTTGGATAATGAGTCAAAAGTAGAAGCCCATTCCTTGGGAGGCCTAGGCATGAAGTTTGCAGATGATTCTGTTTTTGATCTAAGCCAGTTGGCAACCATGGGAGATGAATACGATGATAATATGGGTGTTGATGTGACAGATGATGATATCAATGATCCAGAATTTACTGCAGCCTTGAAATCCATTGGGTGGACTGATGAAACTTCTAAAGAACCATTGTCTGTGGATGGTGCTGGTGTAAATATTGAATATGGTTCTAGATCTTCAATTCAACCTCCTACAGATGCAACTTCTCGTACTTACCATGATAGAGCTTCTCTACAGCAAGATGTGTTATCCCTTAAGAGAGAAGCTCTTGCTCTAAAGCGTGCAGGTAATGTCACTGAGGCAATGGAGCAGCTGCGGCGAGCCAAGGTGCTGGAGAAGGAGCTTCAAGATATACAATCACAACATCAGGAGCATGGTGTTGAGGCTTCTAATCCAGTTGACACTAAAAAGCCAAGGTCTGGAAACATGGACAAAAAGTTACAATTACCAGGGCAAGATGTAAAATTTATGAGGTTGGATGATAAGGATGATGAATTGATTGAAGTAACTGATGAAGATATGGGAGACCCTGAACTTGCCAAGGCGCTAAAAAATCTTGGTTGGCAGGAAAATGATCAATTGAAAGTGCTTACAAACAATTCTGAAGATGAAAACTTTCATCATGCAGAGTCTGCTAAGAATGTTTCAATGGTAACTCCATTAAATTCAAAAACCAAATCAGAGCTGCAGAAGGAGTTGCTGGGCCTTAAAAGAAAGGCTCTTGCTCTCAGACGAGAAGGGCGAATTGATGAAGCAGATGCAGAGTTAAGTAAAGGAAAACTATTAGAACAGCAGTTGGAAGAGATAGAAAAGTCAAAGAAGACTCCAAACGCTTGCTCAAATGTTTTGCAAGAGGTTTTTAAAGAAAACCATAAAGGCAGAGGTAGTGACTCAGGGGCATTGCCAGTTAAGGTGGAAGAAGATCCTGAAAGAGTAATGGCAGGAGATATGCGGAAGCTTCGAGACATACAATTGCAACATCAGGTGCATGGCATTGAGGAGGCCTTTAATCCAGCAGACAATAAAAAACTAAGGTCTGGCCACATGGGCAAAAAGTTACAATTACAAGGGCAAGATGCCAGATTTATGAGGTCAGATGATAAAGATGATGAATTGACTGAAGTAACCGAAGAAGATATGGAAGATCCTGAACTTGCCAATGTGCTAAAAGATTTGGGTTGGCAAGAAGATGATCAACCGAGGGTGCTTACAAACAATTCTGGAAATGAAAACTTTCTTCCTGCACAGACTGCTAAGAATGTTTCAGTGGCAACTCCATTATCTTTCAAAATCAAAACCAAAGCAGAGCTGCAGAAGGAGCTGCTAGGGCTTAAAAGAAAGGCTCTTGCTCTCAGACGAGAAGGGCGAATTGACGAGGCAGATGCAGAGATAAGTAAAGGGAATCTATTAGAACAGCAGTTACAAGAGATAGAGAGTAAGAGAGCTTCTACCATTGATAGATCCCATGACAAGGAAGATAAGTTCTTGGAGATTAATGCAAAAGGAGAGTCAAAGAAAAATCTCTCATTGCACGAGCATGGTGAAATGAGATTGGATGTTGATCTGGGGCCTCTGATTTTGCAAGGGAAGGATCAGGAAGATGCACTTACAAAAGCTACAAATCCTCTTGATGTAGAAAGACAACCAACTAAGAGCATTGATTTGCTTACTGGTGAGAACTTGAAACCGCTCTTTTTGGAACCAGGAGAAAAACTACTGAAGTTTAGTGGTAGTGAGTCAGTGAGTGATTCCCCCGCAAGTGCAAGTGACATTTCTGTAAGGGGAAATGTAGCTAAAGCTCAGGTGAAGGTCATAGGAGCTTCTGGTGCCAGTCCAGAGCAAAACGTGCAATATGATAAACTTGCACAGAGGACACAAGCTGCACTGCCTTATGCTGGTGACATTTTAATTGGGACAAGTGCAGTTAAATGTGATGGAGAGGCCATAAGTGTCCCTGCATCCCCCATTGGCTCTCCATTACAGAGTCTGCAACAAGAAATATTATCTCATAAGAGAAAGGCACTTGCATTGAAAAGAGAGGGCAAGCTAGCAGAAGCTAGAGAGCAGCTGCGGCTTGCTAAATTACTAGAAAGGGAAGAAGGGCTGCAGCAAAATGTTGTTGGGAATGATGGGCATGTGTTGTCATCATCTACTGTGCCCGATGTAGTAAGTATTTCTCAACAGACTTTAAGAGCACAGACAGCAAATACTCAAACACAGAAAGGCCCTATGCCTACTGTACAGCCTTATCAAACAACTTCAAAAATCCAGTCAGATTTAGCTTCTGATAGCATCTTAATTTCTTCAGTAGGTAGTAAAGACAATACCTTTTCAAAGAAGCAACAAATGCACAAGCAAGCCCAGGGCAGAGATCGCATGAAGCTGCAGCAGGAGGCCCTTGCACACAAAAGACGTGCTCTTGCTTTAAGGCGTGAAGGTAAATTGGAGGAGTCTGAAGCTGAATTTGAGCTAGCAAAGTCTCTGGAAATTCAGATGGATGAATTAGCTGGGAACTCACAAACTCACACTTCGATTGATGGCATTGGCAATGATGATAGTGATGCAGTAGATGATATTTTTGATCCCCAGTTGTTATCTGCCTTGAAAGGGATTGGCTGGAGAGAAAACGATATTTTTAGCCAGATGCCAACCAAAGGAGTCCATGCTAAGAATAAGGAGTTGGTTTCTACATCTAGCCATGTTCATGGTAACTTGGGAAATGACACTGCACGAGCAAATGCAGACAAAACTGAAGGTTCAAAGGACGAAAGGTCACGCCTTGAAGAAAATATCAGAGCAGAGAAGTTGAAGGCACTTGATTTGAAACGAGCAGGTAAGCAAGCTGAGGCTTTAGATGCTCTTCGTAGAGCAAAGCAGCTTGAGAAGAAGCTACAGTCATTGGCTACTTGAAAGTGCTTTAAATTGGCATTTTAAGTTTCTTCTTAGTAGATGATAACTAAAAAGTTTTATAATGGTGGAAAGTGTTGCATTTCTCAAAATCATACTCTTGTGAAATTGTGTTCTTTGTGAGAGATCCGTGCAGTAAAGCATATGATTCCAAAAGGACTCTTGTGATTATTGCTTCAACTTTGTGCATTCAAATTTTATTGCTTCAAGGTAATCTGCTATTTTCAGTGTATTTTGGAATCAATGTTGTAACATGTTTGTTAGAATGACACGGAGAAATACAATTGAAAATTGGACGGGCTGATTCATCTTAGGATTAAAATTACAAGCTTTCGACAGGATTCAGATTTTGGACATGGTTAATACAGCCATGGGCATCAAAGGAAAACCATGTTATAAGACGCATGTGTTTCAAGATATTACTGGCATGTTGAATAGTCAGACTAGAGGCATGGTTCACAGAACCTGGCTCTGCATGGACTATCAAAAACTTATGTATTATTGTCTAAGACTATTGATGTTGATGCCATTGATGAATGACTCAGAGAAGACTTGAAGCGGGCAATTTAAGTTTCTTCATTGCAGAGTTGTTCAGGTAACTTTATGCTCTCACCAAGTTCAATCATCTTGATGTCATCAATGAATGACTGAGAGAAGACTGAAGTGGAGCAATAGAATTTTCTTCATTGTGGGGTGGCTCAGGTTTTATGATCTTTGTAATATTACTATCAACATAAGTTAGAATTATTTCTTGCACATACATCAACTAATGAAGCAAAACTGAGTCTCTCTGATGGTTTGCTTCAGTGACAACATATCATTTTTGTCTTCGATAGTCTATGTTGTGCAGTCTGTTTATTGTTAAACTATTTGAACTATAGATGTGAATTTAAGAACCAGGCATTTTGCTTACATGCACACATCACTATGTGCAGTTGCAAATCATGTTCAGTCATTAATATAGGTAGCAAAAAGAAATTAATTGTAACCTTTTTTAAATATCTATTATCTGCTTCAGTATGGGAATGTTTTTGCGGAGAGATAAGTGAGGTGCATTCTACAATATGAGTGTGGCTGGGGGTTGTCACAAATCCATTTTTTCCATGCCATGTATTAATATTGAAAAAGCGAAAATAATATAAAAAGGGACATAACAACACCCTAATTGTGTAAATTGTCATTTAGAAATAATAATGGTAAAGAAAGGTCATGACAAATTTGAGATGTGCTTTTGATAAGGGAGAGGGCCTTGTGTGTCAATACGGTAGGGTGAACCAGTTTGGGTGGTTTCCCTGAGCGGTGTCTCAATGGAATTACTCCCTATCGTGTGTGAGCAAGTTTGGTGATCTCGAACAAAGGTCTTTATAGCCCAAGCCAAGCGTTGTAGCAGATAAGTTCTTTGTACTTTCATTCCCATTTAAATGAGTAAAGAGAAGGACCTTTGATCTAAATGAGCTGAGATAGGAATTATCAAGAACATGAGGGGAGCTTACCAAATCCATTGCTTGATGAGGAATTTTTGGGTGCACTTGGGGCCCTTTCCCCCTTCCAAAATGGACTCGAATTTGGAAGCTTGCTCTTTTCTTCACCTATTAGTGGGGCTTGCAGGGTTTCTCTATCTTTTGGTATAGCTTCATGATCTTCTTGGGGCATGCTAGTGTTGATGTATTTAGCATCGAACATGTACTTCCACATAGGCTTGGTGTCTAGCAAGTGGAAGTCGTCGTTATTACCTCTCAGAACCTTAGGAAATTCACTTTATGAGTTAATAATTAAAGTGAATGACTTTTTGTAATTAATGTGAGTTTAATTAAGTTAAATGCCTAAGTTTTTGGCATTAGTAACTAAAGTGGGTTGATTAAATCCAAGCTGTTAGATCTAAAGTGAAGGTGAGATTTAATCTCAGCCCTTGATCACTTTAGAGATCTAAGGTTTTGGAGTTAGGGTTAACTCAACATAATAAAAGGCAGCCTAAGTGAGAGGATGACACACACAGAGTGAGGAGATCTCATTGATTGGGTGAAGAGGACATTTTATCCAAGTGTGAGTGGGCAGGGTCAGAGGAAAGGAGCAAAGGGGCAACAAGGGAGATAGCAACCAGGTAGGCTAGGCTATTTGCTGGTATTGTATTCCTCAGGTGGGCCATTATCCTAGAACGGGAGCCCAGGATTTTATTTAATAAAATCAACTCAGAACTGGTTTTCGCTTCGTGGTTTTTTTTCCAAGGGCGCTTACCCAAAAATCTTTGTGCAATGTGTATGGTTTCAGTTTTATGCTATTGCTAATATTTGGTTAATAACCTAGCCGTGCATTTAGTCAATGAAGTGATTTTATTAGAACTAAGTGTCGGGTGTTGGGTTCAAGAAAATTAACAGCTAGGAGGTGTGTTTTCAACCTTGGGATCTTCCTAGATTGGCTACCCCTCCAAGTCCTCACTTTCTTTTTCTAGATCTTCTAAATTTTCAAGAGACTCAAAGCTATTGGTGTTAGCCTTGGATTGTCCTTCCTACACTGTCTTTGGATGTGACACCTTAGGATATGGTTTTGTGCATCTGCTGATCATTGGCCAAAATGGATTTTGCTCTGAACGACTAGAAAGATTTGTACCTTGCTTAGGAAGACATTGAATGTCTCAATTCTTTGGGTAGTTTTAGCAAAATCTGATGCTCATGGAAAAATTTGCACCTAAATGGGATCTGTTAATAATCTAGTTCTGGT
Organism: Picea mariana; assembly: GCA_032191745.1. Classification (NCBI taxonomy): domain Eukaryota; kingdom Viridiplantae; phylum Streptophyta; class Pinopsida; order Pinales; family Pinaceae; genus Picea; species Picea mariana. Next base: position 88,313 of record JASDQU010437300.1, on the reverse strand, counting down.
GGTTGACTCCAGTGGTCCATATTTATTTGCAATGCCTGTAGAAGGCCCTTCCCTAAATCTACTTCCACACATTCTGGCACAAAAATATATGTCCTTTTGGTTTGGCTTGATCAATGTATTGACCCAGAGTGTCCTCAATGGTTCTGAGGGTTCCTTCATCCTAGAATTATAAAGGGAAATGGGACAACGTTACCCATACAATGGCTATTGTAATCTCCTCTTTTGGGTTGAAGTCAAGGGACCAACAATTTAAGAACAAACCTCGTTGTCCTGTGAAATAAGGACTAGAGAAGAAAATCAAATTTCTATCCTTCCTATCTTGGCAAAACAGAGAAAATACCCTCGTCCACATGCGAACAAAGATATTTGGCCTTTTATCTTGGGCAACCAATGCTCTACTATCCATGTCTCCGTATACTTTGGACTGGATGAAAGCATTGCAAACTTTCCAATCAATGTTTGGTCTAACAAAATGAGGACTTTTCTTCTTGGATTTGGGTATTGGAGTTTTAGTTGGGGAATGGAATCCCTCTGTTTAACTATTTTTTCTGGTGGAGATTGGGATCGTTGTTTGGATTCAATGAGCTAACCATGAGCTGAAATGCTTTAATTTGAGAGGAGAAAGCCTCCTTTGGATCTGTCTGGCCTAAGGTTCCCATCTTCACTTCTTTGAGATGTGATTCAAGCATGATCGAACAGATAAGCGTTCCCTAATTTGCTTGTTTGGATTACTTCCTCCAAACTATCCTCATTGTAATTAGGCAACTACGACGTCAATCTGGATCTGGGGGTGTGGCTTCCTATGAGCCTTGACTTGCAGAGAGACCCCACAACAACCTTCTAAGCGACGACAAATGCAGACAGTGGCTAGGGTAAGCCTTAGCTATGGGAGGAAGGCCTCATGCTGTTCATTCTCATGATCATTGCTTCCAGATCAAAATTATGGACATAGTTGTAATGGTTAGTGTCCAATGTTAAGGATGACAATAGGGTGGGCTCTGATCCACTTATGTGTGTGTGGGGAGTGCAATGCAAGCCTCACATGCTCAACCATTACCTCTGGGTGTCATCATGGGAACCTCAAGGGTTGAATACCCTTATGGGAATTGAACCTTGGTCACCGGTGAAAAACTCCTCATTTCTCATCGATGGGTCCAACCCCTTTGTGGTAAGCAATTGTACTTGACTATTAAGTAGCTTAAAGAATAATTTGCCAAGATAATCATTTTGAACTGTCAAAATATGTAGATACCAGTTTTCACACCATACTATACTTCTATGTGCATGCAAGCTTAATCAAGATTTTTCCTCTATGTCAACAGATATGTCTCTTTCTATTGCCCTTGCAAGAAGGATGTAACCTATTGATCTTTCCATGGGATATAGTCAATTTTGGTAGCTGTCTTTTTTTGTAATTACACATTTGGCATGTGACCCCTATATTAGCTGCAACACTAGCACATTGACCATTCATTAACTATGATTGTTGGATACAAATCTAATATGATGTCCAAGGAACAAAGACACCATCGTGAATTGATGACAAAGTTCCATTTGGAAACATCTAGATAGAAGAAAGAATAAGAATTTGCCTCTAATCCTTGTAAGTGCAGTAAGAGAGTAGTCCAAGAAATTCATTCCATAAGTAATAGTGCATCGATAGAAAATATCCATTTGTTTGACACTCAATGTTTACCTACATCACACCATGCATTCAATTTGTAAGGATCCATGGTACACGGCATGGTGATCTATTTTAAGTATAATAGATAGAGAATTGGTTGATATGTATGGAGGGATGCCCATTCATCAAATGGAGAAATACGTACATAGAATAATATATGAATGAAAATTCTAGTTCAAGTTTTTGGTGAATGTTGGCTAGTGAATAAATTGCTAAATGCCCAAATACCCTTAGCACATATAAAATAGTGATGGTGGCTACTAGAGCTCATGGAATTAATTACATTTGGTGCTTCTTGTAATCAGAGGTTTTGTATGGCACAAGAATCTGATTCACATGGGAGCACTTCATGCGCATTTGTTTTCAAAACTTATGAAAGCCTAAACCTACCTTTAGCTGTTAGTGATTATTTTGTAGTTGCACATGCTCTCAGAAACCTATTTAATGTGGTGTTTATCATGTTGGGACGTTGATTGTGCGAGCTGGGATATCCTTATAAGGAAATTATGGCCTATTCTTCCTTTTACAACATGCAAATGGGTTGGAACATTCAGAGTCTAGAGTTTTTCTTTTCCTTAAACCAGAACAGGGGAATATCATATTATTTAAAAGGCTGTAGCTAATTCTAACAGTTGTATACAAAGGTTTGCTTTAGAGTTTCAGAGCCTAGAGTGAAACAACACTTTGATAATACATAAAACAGTTTACTGCAAACTACAAAATAGATGTTCCAGATTTTTCTGCATGTTGCCACCTTGAAAAAAACACTTAAAATTCTTATGAATCCACAGAACATCACACATTAACGAAAAGCATGTAAACTATTAGCTTCTTCCCGAACAACATCTGAGAGAGGAGAGTGCTGCTGCTCAATGTCCATTGGTTCCTTGAGCTGATAAACTGTCTCTTCTTCCTTTAGTTCAGCATGAGCAGGTTTAGCTGGGTCGTTGTTAGATGTAGATGAGAGAGAATCCTGGCAAAGATTAAGTGCCAAATTCTGTAGCATGCTACATTTAGCATTCAAGATATCCAACCTCTGTTTTTGGTGGACCGGTGAGTTCATGATAGTTGCATGTTGAGAGACACCGATCCTCATTTCCCTGCACCTTGGATGATATAGAAAACAGAGAAGTCATGTTGGATTGTATATACTCCTCGTTTCTCTTCAATACTCATCTGAATTCCAATACATCCTCGTTCTGCATATCTGCACTCTGAGCCCTGAGACCTGCAATCCAAACCAGGCAAAGAAAGACCAAGCCTGCACAAAGACCTTGACCCAGAAAGATGAAGAGGATATGTATAGGCACTGCACACAGTGCACTGATAGAGCTAATCCGTGTAGACAGGTAATCCTTACAAGTTGCACTGCGTGAGACAGTGCTGAAAGAAATAACACCAAGAAAACCAACCGGTCTCTGATCCCTGGATCCAGCGAACCAAACCAAACAGAGAACAAAACCAATACAAAGACCTCGACCCCAGAGAACAAAAAAGGAGGCAACAGATGCCACACCCTTTACCGAAATTCCCTTGCCCTTAACGCTGTAAATGGATGTCCAATATAAAATATCACAGAGAAAGCCAACTATGAAGCAATAGGGTTGGATAAATACCCGAGTCACTTTCCCCAAGGGCTCATCCAATTTCCTTTTGTTAATACCAACATACCAAAGAACCAGGGAACCAAGGTACCAAACCCAGGAAAAAGGAGCTGAAACAACAATCTTCCATGCTATGAAATTTCTCACAGGTGACATGATATAGCCAGAATCCTAGACAATCCGCCCAAATTTGCTTCCCTGGAGCTTGGCACCAGCTGATCTCGACTACAGGTGTTCCCAAATCGCTTGTGTCTGTATTCTACTATCCCACAATGCTGATGTAGCTTCATGCCAAGACATTCAATACACAAAGCTGAGGATAGAGCCCACATGTGAGAGAGGGTGGATGTTGTCCTTGGTGCTAAACCTCTTGATACCACTGAGTTGATATGAACGTTGTGTTGTAATTTAAAAAAAAAATTAGTTACACAGTTACAATTATTTAATCCAATAGCAACTGTAATAGAATCACTGAAAGATAAACAATCACAGATACAATAGAACACAAAGTTTATCATGGGAAACCCTCGTGGGGGAGAAAACCCAACAACCAAAATCCTCAATATAGATTCATTCAACGAGTACAATGATGCGCTATAGCTCTCCAAGAAAGACCAAAAACATCAAAAGAACCAATCTCCAAGACTTCTGCGCTCCAAGATACACAAGAGAAGTGTGTGTGAGTGTACAAATGAGAGGAACCTATCCTCTATTTATACACAACAATGTCTTTTGAAGAGACATGACTCTTGACCTAACTAACCCATAAAAACAGGGCCGACTAGCCACAATGGGGCTTGTTACAATTATAAGTAAAATACCAATAATATAATAATTTCTATTGAGTCGACTTGTACAATATAATTACAATAACCTTTTAAAGGTTTGACCAAAACAAATATACAATATATCTTTTGTAGTTACACCAAAAATATTAACACTCCCTCTTAATTAGGAAGGTATTCTTTCCAGACACAGACTCCAAGTCTGATACCACATGAGCTCACATTTATTGATTGTTGAACATGCAAATCTATACATCCTCAGATATCCATAGTGCAACATGACTTCACTCCATGCATCCGAGGTTTGTGGGTAGCTCTCAATAGCTACAACATGTCCCCAAGATATCCACTCCCTGTGATGCATCAATACTTGATCATGTGCACTCCTGTTTCAGTGCCAACCCTTTTTCATGCTGGATGAGATCCACTAGTCTCAATGCCAACCCTTTTCCATGCTGGATGAGATTTTCCATTTGTTCTCAGTGCCAACCCTTTTTCATGCTGGATGAGATTTTTCCATTTGTTCTCGGTGCCAACCCTTTTTCATGCTGGATGAGAACACTCCCTCCGAAGAGGGACCATGCCAAGCTTGTCCCTGTAGTACTCGAACTTCGTCCTCAATAATGGCTTGGTGAACACATTCGCAACCTGATCCTTGGTAGTCATGATATGGAGCCTCACTGCTCCCCTCTGTACCATATCCATGAGGTAGTAGTATCTGATCTCGATATGCTTCGACCTGTCATGGAACATCGAGTTCTCTAACAACTTTATACAACTCTGGTTGTCACACCAAATGCAGGTTGCCTCCAATCCAAGACCCAATAACTCAGACAATAACTTCTGAAGCCACACTGCTTCTTTGCTCGCTGCACATGCTGCCACATACTCAGCTTTAGCCGTACTGAGTGCCACACATGACTGCTTCCTGCTGCTCCACGAGACCATACTGGAGCCAAGACTGAAACAATATCCTGAAGTGCTCTTCCGGTCAGGAATACCGCCGGCCCAATCTGAATCTGAGTATCCATACAATCCAAACTCATGGTCGAATCTATACCAGAGACCATGATCTAGAGTATCCTTAAGGTACCTCAACACATGTTTTGTTGCAACCAAATGAACCTGTCTGGGCTGCTCCAAATGCTGACTCAGGGTGTTCACAACAAAACATATATCCGGTCTCGTGTTCGTCAAATACATCAACGAGCCCACTATCTGCCTGTATAAGGTAGAATCAACAATCTCTAAAGTTGTATCCCACAACAACTTTAAATTTGATACCACGGGGTAGCCATGGCATTACAGTCCAACATCTCGAACCTCTTCAAGATTTCCACAACATACTTTCCTTGATTTAGGAAAATCCCTTTTGATCTCTGCCAAACTTCTAGTCCCAAGAAGTAGTGCATCATTCCTAAATCTTTCAGCTCGAATTCTGCAGCCAATTTTCTTTTAGATTCATTGATGAACTTTTTCGTACTTGTTAGAAATATGCCATCTACATACATCAGTGGAATCACTGGTTCACCATCCTCAACCTTAAAGTAAAGGTTAAGATTTGCATTGCTCTTGCTAAAAACCAAGCTCATCAGAAAATTGACAATCCTACCATACCATGCTCTGGGTGCCTTCTAAAATTCATATAAAGCCTTCTTTAATCTCTACACATGAGTCTCCCTGTCATGTGTCTCGAATCCAAGAGGTTGCTCCACATAAACTTCCTTTTTTATTTCACCATTCAAGAAGGCTATCTTTACATCCATCTAGTGCACCTTCCATTTCATCATAACGATCAATGAAAGTATAGTCCTGATCGAGGTATATCTTGCTACGAGAGCAAAAGTCTCTTCATAGTCAATCCCTTCCTTTCGAGAGAAACCTCGGGCCACAAATCTTGCCTTATATTTTTCAATACTGTCATCAGCTGCATGTTTTGTCTTGTAGATCCATTTCGAACTCACCACAGATTTTTCCTTTGGTCTGGGAACCACATCCCAGACATCATTTTGTGTAATGGACTGGTATTCCTCTGCCATGGCATCTTTCCATACTTGATTTTTTGCAGGCTCTTCATAATTGGAAGGTTCTGCATCCATTATGTCACACAAGCCTGCCACGTAACTGGAATACGGCTTCGACTTCTTACTTTCCCTGAAAGATTTCTATGGGGCACCAATTCTTTTCACTTCTCTAATAAGCTCTTGTGCCCAAGCCGGTCTTCTCTTGCGAGAAGGTATCTCGGCTGGTTTCTGAGGTTCTACCATGTCATGGTCCTCTGGAATGACTTCCTCTGGTTCAACTGCCTCTGGAACTTTAAGAACTTCATTCTCTTCTTCATGTACCTCTTCTGCACGGATTTGTTTGGATTTACTGAAAGCTGCATTCTCATCGAAGGTTACATCTTTGCTGATCTCCACTTTTCGGTGACCGGGAATGTATATCCTGTAAGCCTTCGATGTGTCACTGTAACCAACAAATATGCCCTTCTGTCTGGAAGGGTCCAACTTTGTCCTCTTTTCCTTGGGGACGTGAACAAATATAGGGCAGACAAATATTATGAAATGGATGACTTTTGGCTTCTCTCCTAAAAACATCTTCTCGGGTGTCTTGTTTTCAAGCACCTTGTGGGGACTTTTATTCTGCACGTACACTACCGTCTTCCCTGCTTCTGCCCATAGATGCATAGGGAGATCTTGATCATGGATCATGGCCTTTACTGCTTCCATGATTGTCTTGTTCTTCCTTGCAAATATTCCATTATGATGAGGGTTATAAGGAGTAGAAAGCTCCCTCTTAATCCCAAATTCTTTGCAATACTCTTTGAATTCTTCTGAGGTAAATTCACCTCCATTGTCTGATCGCTATCTTCCGCTCTGTCAAGTTTTCTACCAGAGCCTTGAACTCTTTGAATTTGCCAAAAATTTCATTCTTTGCTTTTAACAAATAAATCCAGGTTTTACGTGAGTAATCATCAATGAAAGATACATAATATATATACCCACTTAGTGAAGCTGTCGACATCGGTCCACACACCTCTAAATGCACGATGTCCAAAACTCCTTTGGCTCTGCTATAGCTATTGGAAAAGGAGTGCTTCACGTTCTTTCCTTGTGCACATCCTTTGCACACACCATCTGGTTCTGCTTGGATTTCTGGAAGACCTGTCACCATTTTACTCACAATCAGAGGAGCTTTGTAGTGTAGGTGAACAAATCTCCTATGCCATAGTTCATTGGGATTCACAATATCATGAACCATTGCGGAGTCTGAATGTCCTTTTAATTTGTAGAGTCCTCCTTCTTCAACTCCAATCATTACTGCATCATCAAGGGTCTTCCCTCTAGGCCACATAAGAACTTGACCATCAATAAATGCTACTATAAATCCTTTCTTGTCCAATGCTGAAATTGAGAGAAGATTCTTCTTTAACCCTAGAACATAGAGAACTTCCTTCATCTTCATTGGCTTTCATGAGTTTAACTTGTAGGAAGCTTCTCCAACACCTTTGATTGGATACTGATAGTCATCACCTAATTTCACCTTGTGAGGTGAATCTTTATGAATAAGGTTAGATAAAGAGTCTTCATAACTTATCATGTGCTTGCAAGCACCACTGTCTATCAACCGAGTGTCGCTTCCATGAGTAATAATGCCTGTGAGGGATGAGATAAGAACATAATCTTCATCACTCGATTCATCTTTCTTTGCAACCTTCTTGGGAGGCTCATCATCTTCAACTGTGTGAGCTTGATGCCTCTTACTTCCTTTCTTTTTCTTAATTTCCACAATGAGGGGGCAATCCCTAGCAAAGTGTCCCAATTCCTGACAACAGTAACATATGATCTTTGAGTTGTCTCTTTGATCCTTCTTAAACTTCTTAGGTAAATAATGCTCCTTCTTGTTCTTTCCTTTCGTGGTGTGGGCGGCTAGGGCTTGATCTTCATCTGCCATCTTTTCTTCTCTTACAACTATCCTAGCTTCTTCTTGGTTACAATCTTCCCAAAGCCCACTGAACTTGATAAGCTTCTTCCTTGAGCAAATTCCTTGGATGAATGCATCCCATGACCTTGGGAGACCATTCAAAGTAGTCATCACCATCTCTTCTCCTTCTATTGAGTTACCAATGGCTTCTATCTGCTCCTTGATTTGATTCACGCTTGAGAAGTAGGAGTGAATGGTTTCTGAGTTCTGCATTTTTACATTCTTCAACTGAGATCTCATAGTCATTCTTCGATTTATGTTGCTTTCTTCAAACAAACGAGTTAAGGTGTCCATCATTTGCTTTGGAGAAGATAATGATGATACATGATGGATAAGGTGGTCCTTGATGGAGTCTGCAATAATCCTTTTTTCTCTCACCATATCCTTATATTTTTCCTTAGCTTCATCTCCTTGAGGTTCTTGAACCTCTTCTATAATGAACTTATCCAATTCATGTTCTTCAAAGAGGGTTACTCTGTATCTCCATGCCCTGAAGTTATTAGCTACATCTAGCTTCTCATCGATCTTTGTTCCGGTAGTCATCTTGCCTGGGACCACACAAAAATATAACCAAAATTGAAAGACTGAACTTACGAATAGGTGCGCTCTGCTAAGGCGAGCTGCTTGATGGTGTTGCTTTGTAAAAATTCCCCCAGAAACTGGAAAAACATCAACCTTAGGGTTTGGGTGAAACCTAACTACAACCGCTGCAAACTGGAGAACTGGTCCACTAGAAAAGTGTGCTAGGCTAGGTCGAACCTTCTGATGGTCTTGATTTATCCGACAATTGTCTCTAGACTGAAAACGACTCCCTTTTAGGTTTCTAGATCTGCAACTGGTTTCTATTCAGGTCTGCTTTGATACCATGTTGTAATTTAAAAAAAATTCTAGTTACACAGTTACAGTTATTTAATCCAATAGCAACTCTAATAGAATCACTGAAAGATAGACAATCACAGATACAATAGAACACAAAGTTTATCCTGGGAAACCCTCGTGGGGTAGAAAACCCAGCAACCAAAATCTTCAATATAGATTCCTTCAACCAGTACAATGATGCGCTATAGCTCTCCAAGAAAGACGAAGACCAAAAACACCAAAAAAACCAGTCTCCAAGACTTGTGCGCTAGACCTTCTTATGCGCTCCAAGATGCACAAGAGAAGTGTGTGTGTGAGTGTACAAATGAGATGAACCTATCCTCTATTTATACACAACAATGTCTCTTGAAGAGACATGACTCTTGACCTAACTAACCCATAAAAACATGGTTGACTAGCCACAATGGGGCTTTTTACAATTATAAGTAAAATACTAATAATATAATAGTTTCTGTTGAGCCGACTTGTACAATATAATTACAATAACCTTTTAAAGGTTTGACCAAAACAAATATACAAGAATATCTTCCGTAGTTACATAAAAAATATTAACACGTTGTTGAGCCACGTGGATATTAATTGATGATTGGCATGTAATTAAAAACAATCCTTAAGGGATGATGCATCATGAGTGCACCACATTTTGAACATATTGCCCTAAGGTTCATTCAGTGGCCTTTTTGGCCCATATCTCTCACTTCACATGATAGAAGGAGATCTTACCTAATGAGTTTGCCTCTTTAGCTATGGAAATGACCATTTCTAGCCTAATTTTCACCAAAACAGATTTCCCAGGCATGGCTTTGACGATCACCATGGAGTCTCCTAAAATGATTGGTGATTTGATCTTTTGATTTCTTTGCTAGTTGGAGGTCTCTCAGAAGAGCATAGACTTTTGCTAAATTATTGGATATTGCCCCAAGACCTATGCATATGTCAATCCGAGATCATAAAGAATCCCCCTCGCTCCTGCCACCCATATAGTCCAAAGTGTTTTAAAAAAGAGTGTTTATATCATTATGATGGAAAAATGAGTTTGATGGCAACTTAGTTTGTCATACCTAGTGTTAGCACTCTTTCTGTCTTGGGCAATTTCAAAGAAAAATTGATCGCTACCGGAACTTCCGGTAGCGCCTTCATTTAAATTTTGGCAGGAGGCTTGGGATGAACATTTTTTGGTCAAGTCTTACAAAAATTTGGGTGAAATCTTATTTTTATCAGATCTAGGGTTTATTTTGGCCAAATATAAATTTTTTTGTTTTTCTCTCGGGAATAATAGGATTCTAATTTTGTTTTATAAAAGTTATTGGGCCTGAAGCCCAATTTCCAAGTTCAAATCAAAGCACCTGAGAGCTATACAAGGCAACACGCACCAAATACAAAGTCCAATGCACAAGGCAACAAACACCAAGCACTAAGGTTACAGGTGTTTCCAAATGATGAAAAGAGCTCGCAAATGTCCAGAGTCATATCATATGTCGAGTGTTGAGCATAAGTTCACAAGCCAACCCACCAGATTATATGGTGAATTGTCATCAAATCACACAAGGGAAATACCTAATGTCAGCTCTCATATATCTGTTGATGTTTCAAGGCATGATCTTGTCAGTCACCATTTTGGTGATCAAAGAATAGATGCATTAAAAAACTGGAAAGAAATCTTCCACAAATTTAGTTCCCAAGACACTTTATGTGTCAGGAGGATCACTTTGGGGTATTTGTTGCACCAAGAAGTGTTGTTGTTGAAAGTCCAAACCATCATGCAGGGGTGACAACAGATCAAACTAAGAAACATCAATCTTATAGCTCTGAAGAACAAAATATTAGTGCTTCTGGTCAAGTTGGAAGTGATATAGAGCCAAGGCATCTTTACCCATAAAATAAAAAGCATCTTCCTATAGGCAATGTTGGTGTTGCAAATCAAGTTGCAAAACAAGGTCCAAAGGAGACTCTAGTTGAGGTTGTAGATAAACCAACACCAACACGTTGGGGAATATTTAGCATGAGGGTTCCTTCTAAGCCTACTAATGGTAAGGAAAAAACAGAGAAATGCCCATGCTAAGTACCATATCCATGAATTGGGAATTGTTTGATGCTCGAGAACTTATAAAGGTGCTACATATCTAGTTAAATGTATTTTGATGGCATTATGCACATATGCTTTAATGTATTTTGATGGCATTTTGATGGCATTATGTATTTTGAGGGTAGAGGATTTGACAACAAAGGTTGACATCGTTCAATAATCCAATTCGTTGTCAAATGTCAAAAGTTTCAATCACAGTAAACTTAACTTTTTAGAAGTTTACTAAAAAAGTTGAATAAGCTCACCACCATTTGGAAACCATGAAGATCACGGGTGCTAGTTGTGTCGTTCACCATATCGACCTGCCCAAATTTACATTTTCAACAGAGGATTTGAGCCACCATTGTTACTGTCAAATTTGTTGTAAAGAGAGTGCAAGGACAACAAGGAGGATCATAGTGATCTTATTGCTAAAACTGATGTAAAAAAGGTAACCACATCATCACCTTCAACTTGGCCACGTTTAAGGAGAATTTATGCCGCGATTGCCCAAGATCTTCATGATGGGTTTGCAGTAGAAATTAGTGAAATTAATCAGCGAGTAAAGATATGCTCTTATCATTTCTAGATTCTCAAGCATTTGATCAACAATAATCATTATGATCTACATTTTATGTGACAAAGTATTTGGGGGCAGAGCATTCTCTCAAGATTTTATCCCATCTTCATTTTGGGTAACTAAAACCAATAACTGAGTTGTCATCTCTCTTGAGCCAGAGTTTTGAGGAAGTAAAGATCCACAATCAATTTCAGATTAGGTTGTTACTGTTGGATTACTGAGAGGGGGGGTGAATCAGTAATAGCGTAATTATAATCATTTTTCTTCAAATGTTATATCAATGTAGAATTATTATCCAATAATGAGCAGTAAGAAATAAACAATCACACACATACACAATACACCGGTGTTTTACGTGGAAACCCAAATCGGGAGAAAACCATAGAATGTTTTTTCTTATATGTCTTGAAGAATTACATTCATTGGAAGCACCAACTTCCTTTGTTTTCCAACTGCAACTGGAAGGAGGCTCAAACCCCCTAGTTTCTCAGGCTACAACCTGAGGGAAGCTCCAACTCTCCAATTCTCTGGCTACAACCAGAATGAGGCTACAACCCCCAATGTTCTCTGGCTACAACCGGAAGGTGGATACAACCACCTGTCCTTGCCCCGCCCCGCCACCATGAAGTAGAAGTAAAATGATGGAACCACTGTCACATTGTCACTGTGAGATATACCGCTGTAAACCTGTACTAATAAATATGAACCATGCATCAACCATGCATCAACCTGTACCATAAACAAGTGCATCAACCATGCACCAACCTGTAATCAACCTGTACCATAAACAAGTGCATCCAACTATGTACCAAGTATGTATCAATCATGTGTCAACTACTCATCAACTATGACTCATCAATATGTACTAACAACATCAACTATACACCTCATGTATGTGCGTCAACTCATCAACTACTTGTCTCAACCATGTACTCAACATGTACCACAACCAAAAGCCCTCATCAATTTCATCATCCAAATCTGATTTGTAGCTCTATAATAGACCTGGTGTATATGATCACATTCCTGCAAACCTTCCTTAACTTT
>JASDQU010437300.1:45007-56220 GCA_032191745.1 Picea mariana | reverse complement strand
GAGGATGTGTACCGACTCGAGGGCGATCAACAAGATAACCATCAGGTACAGGTTTCCATCGCCAAGGATGGACGATCTGATGGATTGCCTGAGTGGGGCAAAGTATTTTTCAAAGATTGATTTGAAGAGCGGATACCATCAGATTCGCATGAGGGAAGGCAATGAGTGGAAGACACCCTTCAAAACCAATGAAGGACTGTATGAATGGCTTGTTATGCCGTTTGGCTTGACAAATGCACCAAGTACATTCATGAGGTTGATGAACGAAGTCCCGAGGGAGTTCATCGGGAAATTTGTCATTGTGTATCTGGATGACATACTGATTTACAGTAAATCAGTGGTAGCACACTTGAAGCATTTGGCCATTGTGATGCGGAAACTACAGCAGGAGAAGCTGTTGATTAATATGAAGAAGTCCTCATTTATGAAGATAGAGCTCATTTACTTGGGTTTTGTTATTTCAGCTAATGAGTTGAGGATGGACCTGGATAAAGTGGAGGTAATTAAGAATTGGCCATCACCAAGAAATATTTTCGAGGTGAGAAGTTTTCATGGTTTGGCTAGTTTCTACCGAAAATTCATCAGGAATTTCAGTGGGATTAGTGCAGCGATGATGGATACAGTGAAGAAGCGGAATAAGTCTTTTCACTGGACAACAGAGGCTGAAAAGAGTTTCAATCTGTCTAAACGAAAGATCACGGAACAATCGATTTTGGTGTTGCCAGATTTCCTGAAGACATTTAAGGTGAAATGTGATGCAAGTGGGTTTGCTAAAGGAGCGGTCTTAAGTCAAGAAGACAGGCCAATTGCATATTTCAGTGAGAAGCTGAATGAGGCGAAACTGAAATACTCCACGTATGATAAGGAGTTTTATGCTATCATTCAGGCACTGAAGAAGTGGAGGCATTACTTGATACCCAAAGAATTTGTTTTATATAGTGATAACCATGCGTTACAGTTTGTGACTCAACAGGAGAAGTTGAATCAGAAACATGTAAAATGGGTAGAGTATATGCAGAATTTCACATTTGTGATTAAGCATATTTCGGGTATTGCTAACAAAGTGGCTGATGCTTTGAGCAGGAAGTGTTTGTTATTGCAGGAATTCCGAGTCAAAACATTGGGTTTTGATAATCTCTGGGACATGTATGCAAGAGATGTAGATTTTTCGGAAGCATATGAAGCAGCTGAGAATCTAGTTCTCAGAGATAGAAGTCCTTGGATAGACTATATGATCCAGGAAGGATTGCTTTTCAGAGGCAATCAACTGTGTATTCCGAAATGCTCCATGAGGGAGAATCTGTTAAAGGAGAAACACAGTGGTGGATTGGCAGGACACTTTGGCCATGACAAGACATTCGCGAAGCTGAATGAGTCATATTTTTGGCCGGGCATGTGAGCAGATGTCAAGAGATTTGTAGACAGATGTAGAGTTTGCCAGCATTCGAAGGGGAGAAAGCAGAATGCGGGTTTTTATTAGCCATTGCCCATACCAGAGAGACCATGGGAAGCAATAAGCATGGATTTTGTATTGGGGTTGCCAAGGACACAAAGAGGTGTTGATTCAATCTTTGTGGTTGTGGATAGGTTTTCTAAGATGGCACACTTCATCCCATGCCAGAAGACCAGTGATGCGACTCACATCACAAATCTGTTTTTCAAAGAGGTCATTCGACTTCATGGATTGCCGAAAAGCATAATTTCGGACAGAGACACCAAATTCATAGGGAATTTTTGGAGGACCTTATGGAAGAAGCTGGGAACTAACTTGGCATTTAGTTCTGCTTATCATCCTCAGACGAATGGACAAACGGAAGTGGTTAACAGGAGTCTAGGAGACTTGCTGAGAAGCTTGGTGACAGAGCACCATAGCAGTTGGGACAATATATTGCCACAGGCAGAATTTGCATATAATGACTCTGTGAATCGGAGCACAGGGAAGAGTCCATTTCAAGTTGTATATGGCGTGCAGCTGAGAGGAGTTTCTGAGCTGATGGATTTAGAACAGACTGCTACTAGCAGCGCTAGTGCAGAAGAATTCGCTGAGGCGATGAGAGAACTTCACAACAGAGTGAAGGAGCGACTGCTGGAATCAAGCCAGGAGTACAAACGCAGAGCAGATCAACATCGGAGACAACTTCAGCTTGAAGTTGGTGATCTGGTTCTGGCACATTTAAGAAAAGACAGGTTCCCGAGAGAAACATACAACAAGCTCAAAATGAAGAAAATTGGACCATGCAAGGTCTTGAGAAAATTCGGAGAAAATGCTTATGAGATTGAGTTGCCGAATGAGATCGGAATATCTCCGATATTCAACATCTCAGATTTATACCCATATAGATCTGGAGAAGTAGAGACTGGAGATGAGTAGCCAGTGATCCAGTGGCAGAAGCAATTGCCAGTTGCAGAGAAGCCACAGATGGAATGCATACTGGACAAGAGAGTGAGTAAGAGGACCAGGCGTAAGCAATATTTTGAATATCTGGTCAAATGGAAGAACCATCCAATGGAAGACGCCAGCTAGGAGACAGAGGCGGAGATACAGAAGCATAGACATACCGTGCAGGAGCTCATGGACAGGATCCCATGAAAGTTTTCAAGCCGAGGAGTATGATGCAGGAGCATCGCCAGCACATCAAGCGAGCCAACGCGGAAGCGGAAGACAGCTGGACAAGCCAGCACAAATTTTGAAAACACTTTGGAATTGTTGCGCGATCTTAAATGAGCCATTAAGATGAGGCGCACTTGTATATTTTATTTGGACCTTGAGCCTTTAAGCTCTCGTCCTTTAGTAGATAGACGACATTTAATATAGTTAATGCTGGTAGACAGGAATTTAATTCTAGATTTGATAGCTTTAGAGCGCAAGAGGGAAACGGGATATAGACACCCTCATTGTACATTGTAACATTATTCTAGAGAATCCAGGAAGAGCTGAAGAGCATGCAGAGAACTGTATGAAGAACACCCATGTACATGCATTTGAATTAATAGAAAGAGCTTTGATTCAAATTCATGGTTCGTGTCAGATTCTCTGTGTATTGATGTTGTGCTCATGGATGTTTGCTTCCTGTTATACATTTGCTTTTATATGTTGTGTATGTGATTTCATGGTTGAGTTGAAGTCTGAGAGGAAGTGAGAATGAGTTTCAATTGTTTCTCTATTTGAGACAGAGGATTCCTGCAAGGAGTGCAGTGGAATTGTCCGCAAGGAGTGCGTTGACAGAAGGGTTCAATTAGAGATAGCTTTTGTTCTCATTTCCTCGAAGGTGCAGTTAGGCACAGGAGTCGTGCAAGGAGTGTGCAGGCTAAGCTAAGTCTCAGAGTTGCGATTCTGAACAGAGGAATTGAAGACTGCTGCTGCAGGAGTGTGCAGGGTTGAATACTTCAACACTTAGGAGGGATAGGCCTTCAAATTTGTTGAAGGAAAGAGCATCGAGAAGTTGCGCGTGAAGGTTGGCAAGGAGTGTCGCAAGATTGTGCACTAGGGTGACAAGTTTCATGGAGGAACACTCAGCCATTTCATAGATTTCGTCAGAAAGGATAGACGGTCGGTATTCTCTGAGGAGAATCCGTGAGTTTTCAAGAATCGTTAGATCTTGGAAAGTTGCAGGGGAGATACGGTGTTACATTCCCCAAAGGTTTGAAGCTCAGGAGGACGGTGCCGTTTATCAGAACTACGGGGACCATTGGATCTACTCGTGGATCGGGATCTCGTGAGTTGAGACTCCAAATTTTTGCAACGAAAGTCGCGATATTGCAATACATGATATTCCGACAGCTGCGTAGACAATGTGGGCCACAGGGAGTCAGAGAAGTGGAGTACAGGTGGCACGAAGTCATCGGGATCTCGTCGTGAGAAGTCCTGAGATATTAGCGTTAGGATTCGCGATCCCGTGAAGTTCGAAGTCCCGACAAGATAAGGGATCGTTGAAAAGTCAACTCACGTGTGCATCGTCGTTTCGGTGCATCGGGTATCGGGGGTTGGAAAACCGGGTGTTTGGTGTCGCGAGTAGTGAAGTCGCGATAGAGAAAAGTCCCGATAGAGGAAAGAGGAAGTCAACGCTGACTGACATATTGGGTCTCGGGGATTCGAGAACCTAGTGCTCGACCTTTGAACTCGCGAAGTCACGAGTTCCGATTCCCCGATAATTCAAGAAAGGGGGATCGCGAGAAGAGAACTGTGGGTGCAGATTTCCCGATAGGGAAATAGAAGAACCTTGGAGTTCTCGGGCCGAGAAGAAGAAGATTCTGTGAGAGCGCGTGGACCTTCCGACCTGTGGTTGGTGAAGGGGCCACGTTGCGATCACCACTGGAGCGCAGGGTTCAAACAATGCCAACATATCCATACTTGGCACTAGGACGTGGCCACATGGAGGCCATGTGACTAGGACCTCCATCGAGAAAGGCGCTATGCCTCCTAACTGTTCGAAAGAATTCCATGATTTGCGAGATGCACGCGGGTGCTGGGTTTTGGCACGGAAATGCGCTCTGGAGCTAAGTTGTTCACACATAGGTGCATTTTGGCGAGCATAGACAACCAAAAATTGGGAGAAACTTCCAGGAAGTGATTCCAACTTAGTTTTTGGCCAAACAAGGTGCAAGAAGAGCCCATCTAGGGGTTTTTGGACATTCTAGAGCCATTGAAGCCATCTTTTTTGCATTTTGAGCATTGTAAAGCACTGAGTTTTGACACTTTGAGCATTAATGAAAAATGATCCATTGGACGTTGGACCAGGAGATGTAGCCCAAGAGAGAGGTGAACTCCTTTATCATTTTGCTGTGTTAATGTGTTTACTTTGATGGCTGTTATGTCTATTTATGCTGCTCATGATTAAGTAAAAACTCATCAAGTTTTATGTGTTTTTAACTTGATCCTATTACCCAATCACATACAAATTTCACTTGCAATTTTAAAGAGACTCAAGCCTTTTCATTTTCAGATCAATTTAGAGATGCCAGCGAAAGGAGCAATGACAATTTCCCTTGAAGTAGTTGAAGATCCTCCATTACTACCAAAAAAAACCAAACATGAAATGATCCACACTGAGCATGCCATTGTCACATAAGAGGAGAATAGAGAATGGAAAGGAAACATGAAACAATCATTCATCAAAGCCATCCTGAAAGTTACCCCTCACAAACACCCTTGGACCTAGCCTCTGCTCACTTGGGGAAGGAAATCCAATTGAAAATGGAAGGAAAATGAGGCAACAAGAGACACTGCCTTAAGTATCCAAAATTTTCTTTTTAGCTACAAGGAGTTTGCAAAGGACATACATCTCATAGACCATCTCTCAAATGTTGAACAATATATTAACTAAGTCAAATCTAATCTAGTTAGTATTGTTTTTTTCCTAATCTTATGTAAGTAATTTATCTTGATCTATCGAGTCACTCGAAGGGACTGGTAGAAATGTAAGCAACAAAAGGATGCTCTTTGATTAGTCATTCCCCACCTCATTTTTAGGAGGGGAGATGACTATGTGGGCACAAACCCCTTATTGTCATGTACTTCTTTGTCAAACTGGGAAAACCACAACTTTTGACTTACTATAATTTAACCATTTCAATTAAAAAAACATCATTATCTATGTATTTCATAATTGCATTTCCCTTCATGATAGATCAAGTGTTCATTGTACGTTACATAATCTCGCCAAAATAATGCTTACAATATATCTAATTGTGAACCTATTTTTTTTTGTAATTTCATGTTATGTATTTCCTCAGAAAGTCCACTGGGCACTTCCCCTCATTCCAGGGATGGTACATTGGGTAAATCAAATTCTATAAAAGCTTGAAGCTTTGCCATATCACTTATGTTAAATGGGGAGTATAACATTTCATCATACAACTATTTGAGTTTAATCCAATTGACATATAATTATAAACTTACATATTGAAACCTATATATTGTTGGAGTTACTTCACACACGCCTAGGATTTTTTTTTCTTAAGGTTTTTCCTTTTTTATTAGTCATTATTCAGTCTCCTATATTTTAGGAAGAATATTCCTCTAGGGAGAATATTCTCTTCACTTTTCACTTCAGTTTGATCAGTTGAGTGGAGTTTAGATGCTACATTGGTATTGTCACCATGCAACATTGGGATCATAACCAACTAATGCACATTGTCCTTGGGATCATCACCAGACTAGTGCATTACCCATGATTCCCTGATCTTTTCCTCACTTCACTATGTTTCAGTCAGTTAATTGAAGACTAATAGACTAGTTAATTTAGCTAGGTGGCAGTTCACTCCTGCAACTGCCCGAGAGACTAGACTAGGTGTCAGTTGACTCCCGTAAATGCTAGTGTGTGTCCAGATCACTCTAGACCACCACTATGGCGCATTGGATTCTCCTCTAGTGCACATTGGTTGAGTTATACAGAGTATTTCATGTGTAAATTATCAATTATTCATTTGGTTAATGAGAATTCTTCCATTCTTTCTCTCTTGCTTCTTCTTTCTCAATTTCTCTCTGCAAATGTGTGTGTTATTTTCTAGTTAGATATATTCTGTGTAGGTTCAACACATTTACATGGTCTCAGAGCTAGCAGATTTCTAAGAAAAAGACACACCAAATTATTTTTGCAGGTACCAAATATTGAAGACAACGAACAAATGGAATTCCCAAAAGAATTCATTCTTACACCTTACAATTACTTTTCATGGAAGGAGAGGATAATCATGCATCTTCAAAGCAGAGGATTGTACAAGTTAACGATGAATATGGAAACAGAACCCACATCAGCCATAGAAAAATCCAAGTATCTAAATTGAATGGATGAAACATTTAAAACAATTTGCAGCCTCATTTCTCTTGATCTCCTTTTTCACATATCTTCCTGTAAAACCCCCAATGAAGCCTAGACCACCATGGAAGGGATATTTGATAAACAATATGAGATGAGGGGACACATGCTCGAGGTGGAATTGCTCACATTGGATCCAAAAGGCTTCGACAATATCCAAGATTTATTTGCAAAATTTAAGGATTTAGTGTCGCAACTCAAGGCCTGCGAGGTTGATAAATCTAAGGAGGAGAAACAAATGGTTCTCACCATTCTCTCCAAACTTGGTCTTGAATTCTTAGTGTTTGTATCCGCATTCCATTTAGTCAAATTCGCCTCTGGAACCACCTGGAAGATTCCTTCTCTTGAGGAATTTATCAAATCCCTGACACAAGAGCATACCAAGCTCTTCAACATGGAAAAAATAAAAGGCCCAAAGGTGCATGCACTTACTGTGCAAGATGGAAGCGGTCATCAACATCATAAATCTAAAGATAAATACAAAAGGAAAGCGCATGCAAATCTGAAGAAGGAAGGGTACTCAAAACCCTTCATCGATGCCTCCGGATCCAAAGGTGGAAAGGGAAGAAAATGGGAGAAATGCACATACTGCGATAAATGATTCCATCCAGAATCCACATGCATGCATAAAAAATAGATCTAATGACTCAAATACTTCAAMAAAATAACCTTGGAGATYGCATCCTCRAGGGTGCCAAGAAGAAGAATCCAGAAGATCAGAATCCCAAGAAAGACAATTCTAGCCATGCCTTGATTGCCATAAACTCCTCTTCCGATGCTTGGATCGTAGATTCAAGAGAATCACATCACATGGATGCTACAAAAGAAGTCTATTCTTCATTGGATGCATGCAAAGGTCCTCCTATTCTGATGGGGGACAACTCTCCAGTCAAGGTCACCGACAATTGAAGGATTGAACTCACCAACAAAAGCTTCGAGAATGTGCTGCACGTTCCCAAACTTTCTGTCAATCTTCTCTCTGTGTATAAGATGAAAAATTACGGCACCAGAAATAAATTCATATTCACACCTGATGCAGTGGACATCTATGACATGCAAACCAATTCCAGGGTTGCTACTGATGAGGTAAATCATCAATCTAGATTGTATACATTTTTTGAATTTATTGAACCATATTCTGCTTTACTGCTTACCCATGCTGATGAAAGCAGTAAGATATGGCACGAAAGGTTCGGGCATTTGAATTTCAGATATATGCAACAACTTAGCAAGCAAGGATTGGTTGATGGTCTGCTGGACATCCATTTCTCCAAATGAATCTGTGAGGGTTGTGTTCTGGAAAACACCCTCAAGAGAAATTTGACAAAGGAAAGACTCAGAGAGATTCCTCTCCTCTAGATATGATCCATAGTGACCTCATGAGCCCTTTTTCGCATCCATCAATTAGAAAAGAAAGGTATGTGTTCATTTTTGTTGATGATTTATCACATTTCACATGGATTTACTTTCTCAGGCAAAAATCAAAGGTCTTTCAACACCTTAGATTTCAAAGCCCTTGTTGAGACACAGTTCGGAAAGAAAATAAAAGTCCTTCGAACTGATAATGGGGGAGAGTATGTTAACCATGAGATCCATAATATTTGTCATGAGGCAGGGATTCAATTGCAACACAAAGTTCCCTATACTCCGCAACAAAATGAAGTTGCTGAGCGGAAAAACAAATCTCTAAAAGAGATGGCATCTTGCATGCTACATGCAAAGTCACTTCCACATAGACTATGGGCCGAAGCACTTAATTGTGCAACCTACATCCAAAACAGATCTCCCTATAGATCTTTCAAGGATAAGACCCCCTATGAGGCTTGGAGCGGCCTCAAATCGGAAGTGACCCACTTTCGTATTTTCGGTTCACGTGCATGGGCCCAGATTCCCTCTGAAAAGAGGAAGGCACTTGATCCACAGAGCACTAAGTGTATTTTTGTTGGATACCCCGACAATGTGAAGGGATACAGACTCATTGATCTTTCCTCAGACCGACTCATCATTGAGAGTAGTGCCCAATTCGAGGAAAGTGTCTCGCATATACCTCAACAACCGCATGCAGACACCTTTGTTCTTCCAAGTGTCAGAGATGATGAGAAAGCACATGCCGAATCTTCTTCAGACGAGAGTTATGATTCAAAGGATTCAGATGATCCAAATACAGAGTCAGTAAATTCATATGCAGAGTCAGTACATTCAGATGCATATGCAGAGCCAGAGAAGAGGCCCAAGTGGGCCCAGACTACTCTTCAGGATGCAGGGGATCTTGTTGGTGATCCAGTTGATACTAGGAGGATGCGATCTGATTTTGAGGAGCCTCCTCTTACTCTCACTATCACTGAACCATTTCCACCTATGCATATTTTCTTGGTTCATTCTTCAAATGCACAGTCTTATGGAGAGGCGACTGGAAATCCCTTTTGGGAATCCGCCATGCAAGAGGAGTACAACTCCCTCCTCGAGAACTAGACTTGGGATTTGGTTCCCCTTCCTTCTGGAAGGAAAATTGTGAGGTGAAGATGGGTCTACAGGACTAAGAGCGTAACTGATGGATAGATTAGTGGATACGAATCCAGGCTTGTTTCCAAAGGCTTTTAACAGGTGCATGGCATTGACTATGATGAGATCTTCGCTCCAGTAGCGAAGATGGATACGATTGGAACTTGCCATTGCGACAACCAAGGGATGGGAAGTCCATCAGATGGGCATGAAGAATACATTTCTTCACGATGATATCTCTGAGGAGATCTATATGGAGTAGCCCCAAGGATTTATGGAGGATTCATCTTTGGTCTGTCGACTGAAGAAGTCTCTTTATGGCCTCAAGTAGGCTCCAAGGGCATGGTATGCCAAGATGGACCCCTATCTATTGTCACAGAACTTTGTACGTTGTAAATCATACCTGAATGTTTACATGCTTAGGATGACTGATTCACTTCTACTCTTAGTTCTGTATGTTGAAGATTTGCTGATCACCGGTCACTCGACTTCAATGATTGCTGCAGTCAAGAGGATTCTACATGATATGTTCTTGATGACAGACATAGTTCCGCTACACTTCTTCCTTGGACTCGAGATCAGTCAGGATGCATCAGGCATCAAACTGTCTTAGGCCAAGTATGCATGTGATATCCTTGAGAGATTTTACATGACATAATGCAAGTCTGCTTCGACTCCTTTCCTATCAGGAGTTAAACTTGAGAATGACGGGGACACTCCACCGGCTGACATCAAACTATACAAACAATCAGTGGGGAGCTTGTTGTATATTACACACTCCAAACCAGACCTCTCCTATGCAGTTGGTGTAGTTTCCAGATTCATGCAAGAGTCGCATGAGCTACATTGGAAGGCTGCAAAGCATATCCTTCGATACATACAGGGCACCATCACCTTTGGGATTCATTATGCATCAAAATCTACATTGTATCTCATTGGGTTCACTGATTCTGACTGGGCTGGTGATAACATTGATCACAAGTCCACATCTAGTTACTCACTTATTCTTGGTTTTGGGCCTATCTGTTGGTCGAGCAAGAAACATGCTGCTATTG
The DNA here is from genome assembly GCA_032191745.1 of Picea mariana. Taxonomy (NCBI): domain Eukaryota; kingdom Viridiplantae; phylum Streptophyta; class Pinopsida; order Pinales; family Pinaceae; genus Picea; species Picea mariana. The sequence continues at coordinate 45,845 of JASDQU010437300.1, read as the reverse complement.
CTCTATCTTCAGCCGAGGCAGAGTACAGAGGGGTAGTTAACATAACCATTCAGTCTATGTGGCTACAACATTTTATCATTGAGTTGGGCATTTAGTTTCATCGGTCGATCGTCATTTGGTGTGACAACTAGAGCACTCCGAAGTTCTGTAGAGATCTAGTTCAGAGGCAGTGGACAAAGCACATCGAGATCCACATGTACTACATCTGGGACGTACTACACGAGGGGATCATCAATCTACAGTTCTGTCCTTCAGCAGAACAGACTGCAGACATCTTCACCAAGACCTTCATTGAGCAGAAGTTCCATTCTCTGCGAAGTCATCTTGGAGTGAAGGACACATTTACCTAAAAACTGTCTGTTCATCTTTTTACATACATTGGACCTTGAGGGGGGTTTTTTCCCATGAGGTTTTCACTCTTTCCTCACTTTATTTCATTGTATCTTTTGTATTTGGGTACCTAACATGACCTCGTTGCCGGGACCCATTCTTTATTTTCACCATAGTGATGTTCAGGGGGGTGTTGGAGTTACTTCACACACACCTAGAGTTATCACTGAAATTTCGTCCGCAAATGGTTACAGGAATCCAGCATCTCCAAACACCTATTAGTTCATCCATGGCCCAAAAAATGCATTTCCAAAGGGAACAAAACTATACTACTGGTTATAAAATCAGCATGCTCTTAGAATACAAAGGAAGCGTGCACACATGCGCCAGTCGAAAACATCGGAAAAGCACACATGCGCCCGATGCGCGACTGTGGATGCAAAAAACCATGCACACCTCAGAATGACACATTTATTATTTTGGTCGGCCTCCCACGCACTTCTGGTTC
>JASDQU010437299.1:59947-70502 GCA_032191745.1 Picea mariana | reverse complement strand
AAGTATACATCTTGCATCCAAAACTTGGGTGATATACAATTCCACCACAGACTCCCAGGTTAAAAAAAGTACCAAAGCATCTTTCACTCCCCTCTGTCCCCGCCACCTTCACCCCTTCCCAATGCACATTAATTATGATTTTACTAGTGACAACTCACCACAGATGTTCAAAAATATTGGCATTGATAAGCGGAAAGCTCGAGGACATCTCCCATTAAAATGCATTAATGGGAGAATATTATGAAATCTGATTAGTTACTTTTTGTCAATCTTGAATTTGCAAAAAAATGTTGGTTATTTTAGTTTTTTTAAGGCGTCGTCATAGCAAGAATGCAATATTGTGTTGGCCCACTGCCATCTACAAAGGCATTGGCATGATGCCCCTCTTTAGTATAGTGCATATATTATAGGTTCACATATTTGAGAGTATGCTTGCATATGAAAATGTTGCTCCACCCTTCCAATTTGAACATAGTTTGCATTTGGGCCACAAAGAACACTGATAAAATAAAATAACATGAAAATTGTTTAAGTAAATATAAACAAATTATCTTCTAACTTGAACCTGATTTGGTCAAGATCCAGGTATATTACAAAGCTCGCAATGTTTTCCCCGCTTTTCCATACTTTCTCGATTTCCCTGCCATCTTCACACACTTTCCCAGTGCAATTTGATTATGCTTTTATTAGCTTTGAGAAGATTGGCATTAAAAGGCGAAAAGGTCGAGGACATCTCCCATTAAAACACATTGAACCAAGATTTACCGGAGATTATATTATGATGTTGTAGCGTCCATTTTAAATACAATGAGGAGCAAAGGAACGTTCTCATCACCTTATGGCTGCAGCTTGACAATATTTATGTGGAGATACCCTAAATATTTTCGGCCACGAGGACCAGAGTTTTCAGTGATCCATAGCTTATGACTACTACTCATCCACTTCTACCCAGAAGAAAGTTATCTCGACATCTGAAACTGTAGCGGCAGATTGTGTCCCTGATTTTTTTTACTTTAAGGACTTGGTCATGTGCTCTGCTGAGAAGTATATTTTGAACCAACAGATTATCCAGATGGGCAACCATTCCCAACTCTCCCTATCACCTCAAGTATTTCGAAAGATGTTAACACTTCCCGACCCAACGCCTACTTTCAAGGGAAAGAATTGCAAACATTTATTAAAGAAGCATGGTAATGAATTGGACCTCTTTCCGAAGTTCTTACAGGACCTAGCGCCTACTCCCTAGGACATAGCCATATTACAGGTTAGTCCATTTAAAAACTATTTTCAGAAAATTGCATGGATTTTCATGAGGATAACGAGACAAGAAAGTGCATCTGGCATCTCTCGAATGATTATGTATATTTTATATTTTACGGTCAAGGAAAAATCCATCTTCCATTGCAGTAAGTTGATTTCCATTGAAATCTCTTCCCAATTATTGCAATACAGAAGGTAGAATAAACTCTTTATGTCATCTTATTTATTTTTCGTCGTGGCGAATTGATATCCATTTTCTGGACTATCTATGTGTAAGAAGTTGAACTCTAAATTTGACCCAGTAACATTCTCATGCCAGATATTATGGAGACACTACGCTTGCCAACATTTTTATAAAGTATTTAATGATTTTGTTTCAGTTTTTAAAGCATTGATATTTTGAAAGTATTTTCCCCGGTTGTTTGGCCAGCTGACAATCTTCCTGGATAGGAAGGGCACACTAAAATAAATGGAGAAATATAATGTTATAAGGATTTTTGGCTCTAAACAAAATCATTTCTTCCTTCCATGTCACATATCCGGTACAATGTTTTTTGTCGGAATAGCAATTGAGTGCATCTACTGGTTGCATTTTTTACATGAAAAAAAAAAAGGTCAATTCATCTCTCTGCCTTGGAAAGTTGGGGATTTCATGGTCAAGAACCAATTCAAAAATTCTTTCACTAACACTATCATGAATGAACTTGGTGCCAATAACAATGATTCGCACAAGTAGAACCGAAAAGGCCCAAGTGAAAAAAGTCCCAAATCCTCGACCGCCACACCCAAGACCACATCATCTTGTAGCAGTACTCCAACGGCCTACCAAAGTAACAAAGTCACACATAGTTCTTTAGGCGGACGAGGAGATAAGAACCCTCCCTCCAACAAAATTGAAAGTTGTCACAAACTTCCCACGAGCAAAAAACGAAAAATAATAGTTCCAGAACATGAGGGACTGAGGGGAGAAATTGATATCCATGATCTCTCCCTCGAAGATATGGAACTAGAAATTGACATTGACAAAATGTTCCCTGACGACGACCACCTAGACAGCACTGCTCCGCACAATCCTGGGATAGAAATAATTGGCATAGATACATTGGACGAAGAAGAGTCTTTTGCATTTCATAGCGTTGTTTTTTACAACGAATCCAAAAAATTGATTATTGAAAAGAGAGATGTAAAGAATAACAAAGGGAAATCTTGTTCAGAGATCAACCTATGCAACATGCACCCTTCCCAGATCTCCTAGATACACCGAGCAACTAGATATGCTCTAGACAAATTTATTAGTGGCCTTGAAACGAAAAACATCATGTTAAAGGAGCGAATCAAAGAATTGGAGGCAACTCTAATGCCTCTTCCATTATTTGCTACTCCTTGGTCGGGACCACTGCACCTGTGCCAAAGTTAAAAGGATCAGCAAGCCTTCTCATATTAGCCCGAGGCTATGTGGAAAAGAATATAAATAGAAGAATGTAATTAATAACAGAAGCTTGGGAGATGTCAAAGAATATGGTCTCTTTTGGAACAAGAGTGCATGCTTTTCATGAGTATCTGCAAGTAGATCTCAAGAACGAGCAAGGTTTCTACCTTGATGCAGTTTTACCATTTGGTGTTAACGTTACCGATATGACGGAATTCAAAAGAATATAGGAGGATCTCCCTTCCCTGGATGGAATAGACTAGCTAAACTCATGTTGGAAAGAAAAGGTAAATAACCTGAATGGTATCGTTCAAGAATGTAGCCAAACCATATCTAGAAGAGACAAACTATTCAAGAAGCTAACTGAGATAGATCTAGCTGCGAGTACCAATGAAGTCTAGGACCCGAAATTGATATTCAACTCGTTGTTTTTAACCAATCAATCATTTGATGATCAAGTTCATATCTATAAAAGAATGTCATTTGAAAATTTCTATGGGACTCTTGAAAATGGTGAAGATGACGTGAAAACCTGGCTAGTCGGTTATGCGATTAAAAACCAAGATATTCAAGAAGCATTGCACAACTTGTCTATTGATCTAAGGGACTTGGAAAGTGAATTATTCAATATAAAAATCTAGCATGAAATCAATGTGGCGCCCATGAGGAGTTACATCAAAGAATGGTTTAAAAAGGTTGTCAACCAGATTACCAGAAGGTCAAAGCCGAGCAAAGCCATAAAAAGACATCAGTGAGAAAACGACAAGGCATGGGATACCATCATAGTAAGTTAATATTGATTACATTATTTTGTCTTCATCCACTTACTCTAACAAAGCTTTAACTGAGAACTAACAATTTTCTCTTTCTGCCTGCCAGGTTTTGTTGTTTTCCATCACCGACTTTCTTCTTTCTACAAACTTCATTCTTGTACATCTTTGCTTTGTAGTACACGGCAGTMCCAATCCAAGTCATCCTGGAAAAAGAATTTTTATTTCACAGAACATGTACTGAACTATATATTTTTTTACAAATTCGAAGACAAATATTCTTAGGAAATATTCTCAAATGTATTTTGTGACCCAGTTTATCTGAATATAAATATTTGAGGTTGTTCTATGGTGATCTTCAATGTTTGGTGTTGTTATTTGAAATTTGTATTTCTTCTTAAAATTAACTCATTTCCCTATATATGTTCATGTTCTATATTGTCCAGATATTGCAACTTCCTATATTCCAGAATATTCTTCGATATACAAAATGTAAAGTCATAGATTTTTTTCTCTATTGCTTGTGGGTTTGAGCAAAAATTGCGGGCCCAAAACACCATTCAAATTCCAACATGATTTACATTTGGACCACAAATAATCTATTAAGATACATTAATATGAATACATTTTAAATAAACATAAACAAAATCCCTTTAAACTTGAACCTGACTTTCTCGGCCTCGTCGATTGCCCGTAGGTTGATTGGTTAGCGAACTGCCAAATCCTCATTTCCATCTATATCTTCACATCAGGAGCCCGGCCGACCACCATCCCTTTCAACACTTGGCCAATTATCTCACCACGGCGTCCCAACTTAGCGCTATCGAATTCTTATCCCGTGTGTTCCGTGATAAACATCTTGCACCCAACACTTATGTCATATACATTTTGCACCCAACAATTTCGTGATACACATTTTGCAGACAACACTTCTGTTATTTGCAATTTGAACCCGGACCACTGGAACTAGCAAGTTTCACTATACCTAGGTTCACAACTTCTGGAAAAATGACTAAGTAACGAGAAAGATAAAGTACAGGGAAAAGAGAAACGAAAATATGGTTAAGTATAGAAGGCAAAAAAGAAGGGTTAATATATTCACATTTGTGATAGATATCCCATTTCCTGACAAGATCTTTTTTGCATGTTTCTGGAGAATTTATCTACTTATTGCATATACTTGGAAATAAGTGTGAAGGTGGCGGTCACAGAAAATAATGCCTAGAAATTGGAAATTCTCTGAACCCGCCAACCCGACGATCCGCGAAAGAGATTGCAAGAAATGGTCGTGGAAAGCAGTCGGACAGGCTTCAAAATAGGCTGACAAGGGTTCCTGAGGAGATGTGAGCCCCCGATGGTCAAATTGTATTGATCGAAACTTTTGAGTGCAAACTATGTAACATAGAAGAGGGGCCGATGTAGAAGTCTGGAAGTCAATTTGTATATCACGGAAGCCGGGGGGTTGTTTGTAGGTTAAGGAACACTGAAAGTGCACTCTGCCCGTCTGGGAATCTGCAAGAGAAAAATTCGGATAAGTATTCGCGAAAGAGATTCCAAGAAATGGTGAAATATGGAAAGAGGACGCAGAGGCTTCAAAATGGGGTGACAATAGTTCCCCAGGAGATGTGAGGACCCGAAGGTCAAATTGCAAGTCTCAGAAATTTTGTGTGCAAACTGTGTATCACGAAAGATGGTATGATGTGAGAGTGCGGCAGTAAATATTCATGTCGCGGAGGTCCAGGTGTTGTTTGCAAGTCACGGAACAATGGAAGTGCAATATAGAGCCCGCTTGCCCGGAAATCCACGATCTAAAAAGTGGCTAGGCATCCAATGGCTAGCGGTCGGTAAAAGTCGCGATATAAAAGCACGAGCACAAATGTGAACCCGTGAGTCTGCCAACGCGCACATTGAGACATTTTCAAAAAAACAACTAAGTAACGATAAAGAGAGAGTAGAGGGGAAAAAGAAACAGGAATTTGGTTAAGTATAGAAGAGGGAAAAGAAGGTCCAATATATTCAAATCTGCAATAGATATTCCATTTCCTAGCAAGATCTTTTATGTATGTTTCTGGAGAAGTTGTATACATATTGCATATACTTGGAAAGAAGTATGAAGGTAGTAGGCACAGGAAACAACAACTATAAATTGGAAATTTCCTGAACCCGCGAACTCGATGATCCACGAAAGAGATGTCAAGAAATGATCAAGTGTGGAAAGCGGTCAGACAGGCTTCAAAATAGGGTGTCAAGGGTTCCCGAGGAGACATAAGGCCCCGACTATCAAATTGTATATATCGGAACATTTCAGTGCAAAATGTGTAACACGGAAGAGGGTATTCCTGCCATCCTCAATGCATATTCATTATGCTTTTACTAGTAACAACTCAGTGCACAGGTTCTCTTATTTGCATTAACAACCAAAAAACGTATTCAACAACCATTTACGGGAGCCCGACCGACCCCCGAGTTGGCGCTATTATAAATCTTGCACCCAAAATTTGCGTCATCTACAGTTCTGCCATATACATCTTGCACCCAAAACTTTCATGGTCTACAATTCATCCACATATTGGAACATGGTTTAAATTTGGACCACGATTAATCTATTAAGATACATTAATATAAATACAATTTAAATAAATATATTTAAACTTGAACCTGACTTTTTTTGAACTCGTGGATTGGTCCTATATCGTCACATCATGAGCCTGACCGACCGTAGTTCCTTTCAACACTTAGCCAATTATCTCTCCGCGGGGTCGTGACTTAGCACTATAGAATTTTTATGCCCCATGTTCTGTGATATACATGTTGGTTTACTTATTGGCATTTATAAGCAAAAAACGCATTCAACAACGATTTACAAGAGTCCGATCGACCCTCAGGTTGGCGCTATTATAAATCTTGCACCCAAAACTTATGTCATCTACAAGTGCGCGATATACATCTTGCACCCAAAACTTCTGTAGTCTACAATTCGTCGCAACTTAGCACTATCGAATTCTTATGCCCCTTGTTTTTTTATATACATGTTGCACACAACACTTCTGTGATATACATTTTGCGCCCAACACTTCGGTCATTTACAATTCGACCTCAGTTCACAAAACTTTCAAACCATTTATCACTCTCTTCAATCCCCGCCACATTCTCGCCCTTCCCAATGCACATTCATTATGCTTTTACTGTCGACAACTCAGCATACAGATTCATTCATTTGCATTAATAAGAAAAAAAAAAAGGAATTCAAGTATACGGGAGTCTGACCCACTATTGTTGTTTTTCATACTTAGTTGTCGGGTTGTCGTAACTGAACTATCCTTCCCCCTTTTCCGTGATATACATCTTGCACCCAAAACTTCGGTGATCTACAATTCCATAGTTAGCCAACTTTATAGCAGTCGATCTCCCGGTTGGTGTTATTATAGATCTTGCACCCACAACTTCTGCCATCTACAATTTTGTGATGCACAACTTGCACCAAAAACTTTCGTGCTATACAATTCCTCCAGCTCACAAGCTTCACTCTACCTAGATTCACAAATATTTCAAAGCATTTATCGTTGCCTTCCATCCTTGCTACCTTCGCACCTTTCCCAATGCACATGGATTATGATTTTACTAGTGACAACTCAACACACATGTTCGAAAGAGATTGGCACTGATTTGCTTAGTCACAACTCGCCATACAAGTTTTCTTAACAATATTACTCGACTCTCCCCATTTTCCAAAAATAACCTTATAAGCTACTTGGCAGGGACTACACTGCCACACAACACTTGTTACAGTACTGTTTCAAAATGCCAAAATGTTTAAATCCCAAGTTTGTATAAACAGTGCCAAATATCAAAATTTTGATGCTAATATACCATTGTTATGCCTTAAGAGTTAGTTGATAGTGTCATGAACAATAGAATCAAGTGAATAATTGCAAGTCTTATCCATGTATTAGTTCATTTAGTACTCAAATTTAATGATGATTGTTGAAGATATTGTATCTGAGAACCCTCACAAATGCACGTGTGAATAGTGTATTTAACATGCAAGTTATTGTTCGAAATATAACCGAGAGGGGGGGGTGAACCAGTTATGTATATAAGCTTGAAACTTTTCTTGTTCTTTTTCTTTTTCTTTTTCTCTCTAGATTATTATTTAATGTGTTGTTGATAACTTAACATGCATAGATATACAATATTTGATCAATCACACAAAATACACAGAGACACTGATTTTCATGAGGAAACCCATAAAGGGAGAAAACCTCTTCTTCTTAGGATGTCAATCAAGCTCCAACTTTCATGTACGTCACAGTCTTTGAGCACCAACTGAAATATGAGGCTACAACCTCTGATAGCAAGCTGCAACTTGCAGAGAGCACCAACTTTCAGATTTCTCTAGCACCAACTAGATGGAAGCACCAGCTCCTAGGTTTCTCTAGCACCAACAAGATGGAAGCACCAACTCCCAGGTTTCTCTGGAACCAACTCCCAAAATATCTTCTAGCACCAACTAGAATTTAGAGGACTACAATCCTCCCTAGCACCACCCGACCACCCTGATTGAATCTTGCAAAACTTTTACTTATTTGCTATGTCTTTGATGTGGTCTGTTATAGCTCCATGTCTCCTCTGCCTTCTTCAGCTTCTATCGTCTATTCCACTTCTTCATCTCTTTGCTTCTATGCTCTACTCTTTTTCTTCCTATGCTCACAACCGCATGTTGCTCAACTTCTCTTCTACCTTTTATGCTCTGTGTTGCATCTGCATACTCTTCACTGCACCATTGATCTCCACTTCAGGTACTACCCTACATCTCCTCCTACCCACATGCATAACTATTGAAAAAGCACACACACTTCTCTATTCTGCATGTCTTTCTCACACCAAATCCTCTACCAGATCATCATCACAACTCTTCGTCTTCTCTGGTGGTTATGTTGAATCTGTTCATCATCAATGGTCGTTATCCAAAGTTTCTTTGTCTTCTCTGGCAGTCACAACTCTTTGTCTTCTCTGTCAGTTACAGCAAGTCATTTTTTGCTTCTTTGGCTTCTAAGCCCCTTCCTTCACGTGACCATCGGTGGTGACCATACACCTAACCAACAGGCACTTTGTGACTTGCGACTTCGGAAATATTGGTATGATACATCTTGATTCTCCCAACTCCTTATCTCTGAAGTGGAGCTTAAGGATGTTAGCTACTTCCTCTATTCTCTCTCCACGTGACCGCTGGCTATGACTTGGGGCCAAGTACTTTGGGACTTCGCGTTTCGCATATTTGGATGTGAGCCAACCCTGACTCTCCCGACTTTTGAACTCACGCCTAGCGAGCACTAGCTTCGTTCTCAATATGACCCTGGGCAAGGATCTCATGTGACCACGCGATTGCGGGCACGTCCAAAGGTGGTTTGAAATCAAACTACTTTTCACCTCACAATTTACCTCAAGCCTCCACGTGTTCTTTCTCCAAAAACATGGTTTCGAATGCGGCCGACCCTTAACTTATTAAATTCCGTGCACCTTCAATCCCCGCAATGCGACGGGACCGTCGATCTCATGATCTTGACGATGCTCTTGAACTGGCAGTTCATATCTGTCCTCTCAAGTTCTACGAATAAGATCTAACCTTCCTAAATCAACGACTATGATTTACTTCGTGATTCAGGCTCTGAGAGTTTCAAATCTCAAACCCTGCTTTTCTTCGTACGCCAATCTTCTGAAGTCGATGATCTGCAGACACCTATCCTTCTCAATCGACGTCTCTACCTCTACTTTGGGAATTTGACCTTTCAACCAGATCAACGGTTTTGTGACCCCTTTTTCGATCAACGGTCGAGATCTCCTTCGGGTCTCAGGACTTCTGAAATCCCAGGTCTCAAACTTTACTTCCCCTTGAAGTATGCGGATTACTACCACATGTCCTCTTGGATCAGATGATTGAGGCTTATTTCGGGTCTTTATCCGAAGTCCACAGGATTACGCCATGTATTTTCTGGATCAGACGGCCCAGATTCACTTCGGATGATTTGACACTTGAGATCTGCTTTGGATGATCTAACAACTGAGATCTACTTCGGATGATCCGACAGTCGAGAATTTATTTCGGCTCTCCGGGCTTCGAGAATTTTAAATCTCAAACTAAAACTCTCGAAGTGATTTCTCCGGAGCTCACGATCCATCGCCACGTATCCCTCTCGATCTGACGGTTGAGATTTACTCTGGCTCTCCGGACTTCGGATATTTTAAATCTCAAACTAAGAACCCTCAAAGTGATTTCTCCGGAGTTCACGATCCGTCGCCACGCATCCCTCTGGATTTGACGGTTGAAATTTACTTCGGCTCTCCGAGCTTCGGGTATTTCAAATCTCAAACTGAATCTCTTTGACTTAGAAGGTTTTCTAAGTGTTCAAGGATCTCGACCTTTGCTCCTCCTGCGAGTCTGTCTCTTGGACCTCGTCTGTACTTCTGGAAACCGTTATCTCTTCTAAGCTTTCTCATATTCTGCTCTCTCGAGGTTTGGTTCATTGTTGTTCTTGCCATCAATGACAAGCACACTCTTCCTATAAACATGCCAACAGTTACCATCTCAGACAACAAAGAAAATTTGAACCTTATCACTCATTATGACGTCCAGGAACAACAAACATTATCTTAGCAGTTTCATTTATCCGTAGATTTTTTAGCAAAACAGAATTTAAAGAATGATTAGCAGAACTCGGCCCTTCAAATAGAGTGAATGTCAAGCATACAATCTTTACCCTTTAGAGGTATTCAACAAATGCTTGAGCATGCATCAAGAGAGTAGATTTATTATACCAGCAATGTGTGTAAGAGTAATGCATATCATGAACTATGAACATTAAGTTCTCAAATCCTCCATAAACTTTACAACAAGTATTAACAACCTCGTGAAGCAAGTCATTGGACCTCAAAGAGCACCAGTTTGGTACTTTAATGTGTTCTGAGCATTTAAGAGGCAAAATTATGTAATAATAAGTGAGTTTCAGCCAAGTTATTTGTGAATTTATCCCATATGTGAAAGAAAAATATAAATTTTTAAAACCTTTATCTCAAGTTAGATTTCCAACCATCAAAC
>JASDQU010437299.1:20547-31972 GCA_032191745.1 Picea mariana | reverse complement strand
TGTTGATTTGCCTAAGTCAGACTTAGGCAGAGATAAATGAGGTTGATCCGGGCCTTTTAATGTGTTCATCAACTAACCTAGGACACAGGATAGCTGAGACACGAACTGAGTGAAAAATTTGAGACTCCCTCTTAGCGAGGGAGGTGTCTCCACTCGGATCAATCTATGATCCCATCAAATCTGCTGTAGTTGCTCCCTCTGATCTGGAAGACATACCTGCTATCTCTGCTGCACTCTGATCTGATCACCTGCTCTGCTAGTTGATGGACACATTAAAAGGCCCAGATCAACCTCATTTATCTAATGCCTAAGTCCGACTTAGGCAAATCAATTATATTTTAGTCTTGCATGGATTGTGGGGCCTAGGAAAAGGGGGTGCCTAGCTGAGTGCCATGTGGGACTCTATCTAAGTGGGACGCTCCACTTCGTGGAGTGTGGGGTCCAACCTAAAGAAGGTGGCTCAATCTTAGCCATTGAAGGCATGGATGGGCACACATCTCAAGGCAACAAGGTGTCTAATTGAAGGATAAAAGGAGGGGCCGAGGGTGTGAAGGATACACATTCCTCATTTGTGAGATGTAAGTGAGTTGAAGGAGGGCACATAGGGTTGAGAAAGAGGGCAACAGAGATTGCTGGGCCATACAACAATGTTAGAGGCAGTCTTTTTGCTGGGCTGTACAGTTGGGTGTAGCTAGGCCGTACAACTGATAAAAGAGGGCAAACCTGCTGTAAGAAATTTTTGAATAATTTTGTTTCTGTAATATTCCTTTGAAGCCCATAATAGAAGCCCTCCTTTGCTGGTTTTCCCCACACTGGGGTTTCCAGGGTACATCTGGTGTTGTCCTAATTTTTATGCTTGGTTATGTGTATGCTTATGCTGTCAATTTTCTGATTTATAACTCAAGTGTAGGTTAGTTGCATAATTTCAGATTTTATATCAACAAGTATAATTTCTGGTTAAGTTAAATTGTTGGCAATAATTTCAGTGCTGAGTTATAGGAAAATTAACAGGGAAAGCCTAATAGTCATCATCCTCATCTTCATATTCATAATGAAAAATTTAACAAGATGCACGTTCAACAATGGAATGTGGAGTGAAAGAAGTATTTCCAATTCCACTTCTAGGTTCCTCAAGATTCAATGCAACAAGAGAGATGTCCAAGTCAAAAGGGATTCCTGATCCACATCCCAATCTTTAGAAGGCCCACTACTATATTCTGGACCCCTATGAGATGCAAGGCGAAGGTTAAAATACACATAAACTATATTCTGTGAACCCAACCTGTTGCGCTTCACTGAATGAATAAAACCATAGGTGCTCCAATTTCTTTTTGCTGATGAAGAGCTTGCCACTGGTGAAAGAATATGAATGGCAAGAGTTTGCAAATGTATGCCATTTTCTCCATGACAAATCCATCATCTAATTGAACTCATGCTTCTCTTCTCATCTAAAGCTAATATGTTTGTATAATCATCCAAACCAACAACAAAACTAGCAAATTCTTCCTTCACCTCTCTATGTAGATGAGTTGGAAATATTCTCATAAGGGCTCTTTTCACTCCATTTACCACCTCCGTATCCTTATGTAGTGTGTTACACCCTAGATTCTTTGAAGTGTACTCTATATTTTTTACGAGATGTGACCACTCCGATGTGCCCAAAGTGTGATTATTTCTTTGTATGTGGCCATGATGGGATGATTTTGATGTACAAGTGTTGGTTATAGGATACAAAGATCCCCTTAGGTGGACGGTCATGGCATGTCCTCTTAGTCCCCATTCTTAGGGTGCTTGGTTTTATTGCTCTGATCGACTACCTCTTTGGAGTTGGTAACTCTCCTCTGATGTTGGGCATTTATTTCCTGGGTAGGTATGCAGGCATTCTGAGATGGATATACCAGGATACATGATTTACGGGGCCTCTAGCTATTCACTTATTATTATTTGCTTTGTAAAAGGTGATTGTGCTTTGTAAGGGTTGTTATACCCATGGTTTAGCACTCCTTACCCACATGGACTCTTTCTTTCTTATGTATGTGCCACAATTGGGCCTTTGGAGGCTATTTTGCACATGGTTCTCTAGTTGCACATTTTTTGAGGCAATATTATATGCATAGCAAGGATTTAGAGGCATTGGTCACTCTCTCCGAGGCACAAATGGACCATTTTCACCCGCATGGACATCCTATGCACTCACCATGTGTCAAAGGCTAGGACATCCCCTTCTTTGGGCATCTTTTGAAGCACATATCTCACTAAAGGAGGGCCAACTTCACCTTGGGGCACTTCAAGAGAACGTTGGGAGCTTATTTGGGGCTAAATTGATGATGTGGAGGTTACTCAAGTGACTTGGCACTTGTTGGGGTTTACTTTAGCCCTTATCTATCATTGTGGATGCACTTTATGGCCATCATTTGATCACTTATGCAGAAAATTGAAGAAGCCATCCATTTTTGGGGCAAATTTAGAGCTTGGGGTGAGGCTGCCCCCCTTTCTTGGGCTAGATGTTGCAACTTGAATGGCCAAGGATTATTCCTTGACATGTTTTGAGCCCTCCCCAAGCCTCTTAAGGTGGAACACTGTGCTAAAAAGGCCAAATCGGCCCCTTCCTAAAGTTGATGTCACCCTTCTATGAGGATTTTAACAATGTAAAAGCATTTTTTAGTTATAATTTGGACTTAGTTTCCGATTTGTGTGGATGACAAGTCTTCTTATTTTATTCCTTAGCTTATTTTTGGGGAATAAAGAGTGGAGAGGAGGTGAGAGCCTCATCTATAAATATAGGCCCTCCTCTCACTCATATTGTTGTGATTTGTTGGAGAGTATTCTTGGAGCCATTTAATAGAATATCTTTACTTGGTGCATTCTTGGTGTTAATTTTTGGAGCTCTATCTTTCTTGGCATATTTTTCAAAGACTATTGTGATTTTTCAAGTTTTACATAAACTAGCAAGATCGATCCATTGAGGAGTTTTCAACTACTTCGAGGGACGACATCTAGGGTCTGCATCTCTTCCTTCTTCCCTAAAATGATTTGGTAAGGGTTTGTTTCTTGTCTTGATTAGTTTCTATGCTCATTGGCAAGGGTTTCAAGCCTTCTTTCTAAGTCTTTTCCCTTGGGGAAACCCTTCTTGTAGGGCGTTGGTTATCGTGGTTTGTCTTGATTAGCAAGAGACTACTAGCCTTATGGCCCTAGTCTCTAGTTCTAATCTATAAATAGAGACAACCAATTTTTAAAGGGGCATACTTCTTGACCCTGTAAGCCCTAGAGGGAGATAAGGCTATGCCCTAACTCCCAACATTCACCAACCCAAAACCCTAAAATTTAATTCTTTTCTTTTATGTTCCATAAAATACAAAAATACAAAAAATATAAAAGACATAAACCGTCAAAAATATTTATTTTGTTGTCTAGATTGAAGCTACAAAATTATCTTTGTTTTCTAGACATTTTCCTCCATGAGATTGTGCCAAATCATTGATTTTTATCCCCAGGAGGCAAATCGGCCCTCTTGGATTGCTTTTTATTGTCTTATCTAACATTCTTGTGGCTGATTTAAGGTTTTATTCTATTATGGAAATCAATTACAACAATAAAAATCAGAATTGTTGAAACGCTAGAGCTAGGGTTTAACCCTAAAAGGTGAATCTAACCCTACCCTTGCCCTTATTTCACTTTGGAATTGTTTATCAAGTTTATCTAACACATTATAACAGTGAAATTCATCTTCTTAAAGGTTCATTGCTGTTATATTTAACTTTGGAGAATTTTGGGTGAAACCCTAGGGCGATTTGCACCATTTTTGCATGTTTGAAGTAATTGCTTGGATAATATTCAATTGTACTTGCTTTTTATCATTGCTGGGCTGTTTTTATATTAATATATCATTATCCCAACAGAAAGTGTCCAAGGATTTTCATCTTAAGTGCTTTTAAGCACTCTTTGGTCACTTTTTATGGTCCAAATCTGCAATTTTCTGCATTAAATATCTTATTTCAGATTTGGAATCTTTGGACAGCAACAAACTAGTCCAATTTACAACAGACAATTAATGTATAAATCAGGTATATCAATTACCCTTGATTTGTGCAACAAGATCTCACTCTTGTGCTGCAAAATGTACATATTTCGTCATTTAAAGAGTGATTTTATAGTGCTAGTTTGTATTTCTTCTGTAATTGTCCATTTCAGATCTCAACACTTGTTAAATTAGCTCCTAACCCTTTCTACATTGTGGTATTTTTTGCCCTAACTCTTAGTTGAACATTTTAAAGGCATTTGGCTACTAAGGCACTGGTATATCTAATGTGTATTGAGGTGTGGTAGTTAGAAGGATTGGGATACCCCCCTTGGTCTTTTGGAGCTGGCCTAAAGTGAAGGGGATATCGTACTAAGGTGACAGTGGTGCATTTCCCATATTGTGCTATCCCCATAGCATTCCCCCAAGTGTTGCTAGTTTGGGCAGTAACATAGTTCATTCCTATTCCCATTGTTTTGAGCAGTAAGGTCTTCATCATAAAATCTTGGGTTCAGGGCATGTGCTAAAGTGTGCAATGGAGTGTTGAATTGATTCTACTTCTCAATGATGATTTTCTTCACTGTCTCAACAAAATGAGCATTAACAAATAAAAGCTGAGGAGATTCCTGTAAAATGATTTCTATGGTTTTCTCAACCATACTATCCATGCCATCATAAACGTGTCCCAAGAAAGGCTTCTCCGTGTTGGTACTTCGGAAAAGCTCAAATGTAGGTGATGTGAAGTTGAACAAGAAATCTATCTTGCTTTGCCACTCTTTATCAAGACGCAATTTGCACACCATAGTTCCCCGCTTTGAATCTACTTGTCTCCACTCAATCCAAAGTTGACTCATCACCATATAAACTAATGGCTGCTTAACCTCAACAAGGCGGCGCAAGTTGCAACATGATGAAGTTTGAGGCATATCATGTCTCAAAAACTTTTAACCACTCTAATTTGGAGTATTCTCGAAATATTGCTTGAGACTGGTGGTAATTTGGTGATGAATTTGATTATCTCCTTTGCTTGTCCTGTGAGTTCCTTAATCCATGGAACTTTATTGTCAATCTCTTGTAAGATGATGTTTAAATTATGGACAGTGCAAGTAGTCCAAAAAATGTGATCATACCTGCTCTCAGCAATCAAACTCGCATCTTTGCAAACTGGTGCATTATCTGTGATAACTTGCACCACCTTAGTAGGCCCTATTTGCTCAATAGCTTTGATTAAAATATCAGCAATGAATTGAGCATCCTTTACCTCCCTTGAACAGTCTTCGGCCTTCAAAATCATTGCTCCTTTTGGTGAAGTGGCAGTGATATTGATCAATGGCCTATGCCTAGTGTCTGTCCATCCATCCGAGACAATGGTAACCCCAAAGCTAGTCCATGAAGCACGGATAGGTGCCAAAATATCCTCAACAAGCTCCTTCTCCTTTTTGAGCAGATTGGTTCGAACTTTTTCATAGTTAGGCCCCTTGAACCATTGATGAGCTGTGTTAATTGCCCTCACCATATCATGCCAATAAGGAGAGCAAACCACGTTAAAAGGGATACCACAAGCATAGATGGCCCTTGCCACTCTTGTTTCAGCTTTTTCTCTCCCTTAAATATTCAACATTTCAGCCATTCTGCTCTCTTGAATTGCAAAAGATGGACTTTTAGTACTTTTTGATGCTTGTACTTCTTCTTGTTGTTGAGCTGCTTTCCTCTTCCTTGCTTCATGCACAATCCTTGGCTCAATGTTTGGAGCCTGAGGTGTAGCATTGACAAGCTGTTCATGTCCTCTTTTAATTCTATCAGCCTCTTCCTGCTTACTCTCATACTTCCTCTTCTCTCTCGGGTCACTTGTTTTTGGGCAAGAATCAACACCCTTTCCTGATCCATGTAAAAAATGTGCCCTCACTCTTCGTTAAGAGCCCTTATACGGGTTATTACAGAGATTGCACTGCCATTTCCATGAACCACCACCAGGAATTCTTGTAATCTTTGTAATATTCCTCCAAAGAAGATAGTAGTCAGTCCTCTTGTTGGCCTTGGGCACTGGAGTAGAAGTACCTTGGTTGGAAGCCATTACTGCTGCAAAAAAAATAAAAACGAATCTGCAATAAATAAAATGAATAATGGAAAAGCATAAACCCTGAGAAAACACTAAATAGCTAGCAAGAAATTTCAAGAAAGTTTTCTGTTCACCACAAAATGCTTGCTGTAGCTGAAGCTGCCCAAAAACACTACAAAACAGCACCCAATGATGGCTGTAGCTGTCCGAAAACACCACCAAACAACAAAAAACAATGGCTATAGCTGCCCAAAACACCACAAAACAGCAAAAAAAGATACCTGTAGCTGAAGCTGCCCAAAAACACCACAAAACAGCACCCAATGATGGCTGTAGCTGATCTGAAACACCACAAAACCGCAAAAAAGGATGGCTGTAGCTACCCAAAACACCACAAAAAAGTTAAAAAAGGATGGCTGTAGCTGCTCAAATTTCAAAACACCAATGAAACTCTAAATGCTTGCTGTAGCAGCCTAATAGACTGAATCCCCTCTTGCTGTAAACACCCTTGCTCAAGCTGCTCTCAAATCACCCTTGCTCAAACTGTGGGAGGCAAAATAAAATGAGAGTACAATCCCCTCTCGTAAAGAAAAATTTCTGGTCTTAGAGGCTTCTAGAAGTCTCATTAATTCATAATTAACCTCTAATTAGGAATTAAAACCAAAATTGTGGGTCCCAGCAGTCAAATCAAGGCAAAATAGGGTCAATTATTTTTGGAAACACACTGTACGGATGCGTGATATGGCCTTGGTACGCGTTTTGGGCCATACAAAATGCGTTTCCCACATGTGAGACATGTCCATATGGCTTGAAATGCATTTCAAGGCCGTACCAAATGCGTTTCAAGGCCGTACCAAATGCGTTTCTGTGTTTCCATATGGAAACGTGCTTGGTATGGCACCAGGTCCCACGTTTCTTGCAACATAGCTTTTAATGAACAAATCTGCGTGTAAACTCAAAAGAAATCAGCATGCTAAAACTGCCCTCAAGTGTCTAGAGAACAGGGTAAATTTACAAATTAAAATAAGAAGGTTGTGATAAGATTTACTGTCCAAATTACAGCAGTGATCAAGTAAACGAAACAATAAGAATGTGTGCCTTGAGTGAAAGAACAATTCAAAATAAGTGCACAAAATAACAGACTATATCCCTGCAGCACGATCACACAAGTAAAACAACCACACAAATTTGAAGAGTTTGAAACAAAACATAATCGAATGCATTTAATGTATTAACAAAGAGGCAGAGGACAAAACTATAATCAGAAATACATCATGGGCTGCTTAGTCAATCTCGGCATGCAGTGGCAGAAGAAGTCTGTCAAGTCCGGGATGGAAGAAAAGGTGCTGAAGGTCTACTGCTGTAACCTGTCAAAAGATATCTAACATTGGAAGAATAACCTCTAGCTCTGTTTTATAGAACCCTAAGAGCTGGAAGAGAGAGAGAGGCTCCCTAAAAGTGAGAGATAGAGGTAGAGCCACAGCTGGATGTCCAAAAGCCTGTGCATGTGAGTACAACTCATCCGCCAACTAAAATGACTTCCTCCCAATATATGACTGTCTTTTTAGGAAATAATCACACAAATCTGCTAAAATTGCTTCACTAAAACATTCCTTTCCAAAGATATGGATGTTCTGGTACCTTTCCTTCATGCACACTGTTGTCTTTGACTGCTGGGAAGAGCATGTAAGCTTGGGGTATCCAACCTGTTAGTTAGGGCGCTCTTCCACTATCAAGTCTGAGTGTTTGCCAATAATAACACTGGATCTGCTGGCTCTACCCTCAAACTGGGCGCTCTCTTACCATGCACATACAGCTGTTTATCAATTATGAGGACAGAACTGCTGGAACAGATCCAACGCAGCGCACCTCCTCTCATCATTCTTCTGCACTGCCAAAAATAACTGTAACCACAGGCTGGCAGCATTCATGAGGGTGCATTCGTCCACAAATATCTGCTGTTTGGAGCACTATTACTGCTGCTTACTGAGTAAAAGGATAAAAAAGCTATAACAGATCACTGCAGATCTGCATGCACACATTAATACACGGACTATTGCGCTCCTCCTCTCATTATGGTGCTATTTTGACATAGCATGGTCATCATGCGTATGCTGGAAAATCAAATGTGTTAAGAGTGCTATCCTTTGGAGATTACAGCTGTGGTTTTTTAGGAATAACGCTTGCATGAATGGAAAACCATGCAAGAAAGGAAGACATAGTCCTTGGGACAGAAACTTCCCAACGTATGATCATCTAAGGTAGGTTATTCTTTTCTAAATAAATGGTTGCATGCATTCCTAACTAAATCAAGAAGATATGGTGAATTTCAATAGATGAATAAACCCATAAATGAGTGACATGGAAAGTGTGGGGATGAGAGTTTTATATCACGTGCTAGTCGAAAACAAGAGGATGAACTCACTGAGGTAGGAGGTTGTTAGCTTTTTAGCTCTGGCGGTACTCCGCATGTGTGTCTTGTATGCGGAAGTAACCTTGTACCTACACTACTAGACACTTGACTTTGTAATGGTTTTTTATAAAGTTGTGATAAAGTGGTTCTTTTATTAAAATGACTTTTTAATAAAGTGTATGTTCTAATATTAAAGTGACTTTATCTCATAAAGTGTACTTATGTTATAAAGTGAAAATGTACTTTAATATTTTAAAGTGATTTATTTTGGAGGGAATGAATTATCATTTATGACCCTTGATCTTGTAAAGGCAAGATTAGATCTAGGGTTGGAGAAGTTGAAGGGTCACTTTCAGATTATAAGAGAATGCATTGGGTAGTGTGCAAGACACATTGAGAAGAGTTTGAGAGAGATTTCTGAGAGAGCTTGGTAGAGGAAAGAGGGTGCATTTCCCAAGAGAGATTGGGCACAAATCCCAAGAGAGTTTTCTGTGTGAGAGTGCTGTAACTTGCTGCTGTTAGAGAGGCCGTACTGTACGGATCTGTATAGTCTGTACAACAATGAGGAGGGCTTGGATTTCGAGGCAGCATTGATGCACGAAAATTGAGGCAGTTTTTTGGTGTTCTGTTGGTGTTTTTGGGCAGTTTTCTGTTGCTGTTCGTACAACTGCTAGAAGGCACAGATTTCGAGGTGTTGAAAGAGGACAGGGCCATACAACCGTACGGATTTTCTGGGTACGTTTTCCAAGGCAGAAAGTTGGGACTGTTGGGTGTTGTAAGTTATTTCTCTTGGCTGTAAATGTATTGCTGCTGCTGATATATCTTTCCTGAAGCTAATAAAATCTCTCTCTCTCTTATTGGGTTTCCCCACATTGGGGTTTTCCCTGGCATTGCCTAAATTTCTGAGTATTTATGGGTTGAATGGTTGCTGTTCATTGTGTTTATTCCGTTGCAAAATTGCTTAGCAATGTGTATTTCTGCTTATGATAATTTCTGAATGTGGGTTTAGACATATCAGAGTTCATAGAAGACAATTATCTCTAGGTTGCTAAGTGTATGACAAAAAATTGTTAAGCATATTGTCATTTAATTTCTACATGTTATCAGAGCTTAGGCTCTGAGTGACAGTGAGTAATGAGATTTTTGGGCAAGTTTGAAGGGGAAAATCTATTGTTTGTTTTCCTTTGAATAGTGATAGGGAATATGGTTGCATGCATTAGATTTGAGGATCGGTTGGATGACATTTCCAACTATTTGCAGTGGAAGGTCCGAATGTCAGCTGTTCTCAAGGAGAACAAGATTTGGAACTATGTTAGTTTTGTTGTTGTGGCTCCCACATCAGATCTTGTTGCTTTGGATTTGCATGAAGTAAAGGAGGCCAAAGCTCAGAGGATTATTCTGGATAGGGCGAAGGACCACTTTATCCCACACTTGGCTAAGAAGAAGACAACCAAAGAGATGTGGGATGCACTTAAAAATTTATTTGAGGCGAAGAATGAAAATCGGAAGATGGCCTTGAAGGATAAGCTACATCATACGAAGATGGGTAAGGGGGAGAGTGTGTCTTCTTATCTTACCCGGGTAGCTCAAGTGAAAGATGAGTTGGCTGCAGTTGGGGAGGTCATATTGGATTCAGAGTTGGTGAGGATAGCCTTGAAAGGCTTCACCAAGGAATGAGAAGTCTTCATGAAGTGTGTGGTGGGTCGTGAGCATCTTCCAGATTGGAGCAGACTCTGGGACGATTTCACTCAGGAGGAGATCTGGGAGGGATCTCCTAGCAGTGGTCAGAAGGAACTTGGAAGACAAAGCTGAGGACAATGTTGCTCTTGCTGCAAAGAGCAAGAAGAAAGGAAATTCTGGGAGGGACTTGAGTAAAGTTGGATGTTGCTGTTGTAACCAGTTGGGGCACCTTGCTTCTCAATGTCTTGAGCAGAAGAAGAAGAGGAAGTAACAGGAGGGGCCTGAGACAACTGCTACAACAACCATGGAGGACTTTTCTACCAAGTTTGATAAGGAATTTTCTTTGGTTACTCTAGTATCCAGTGTCAGTAGTGGAGGATTTGGGGGTGATTTTAGATGGATTGTTGACAGTGGAGCCTCTTGTCACATGACAAGAATCTGGCGAGCATTCCTTATTATCACAAAGACAGGTCCTGACCGACTGGTGGAGAGTGAAGGTGGTATGGCGCGAGCTGTATGTGGGGTTGGAAGGGTTAGATTTCGAGTCGAGTATGGAGGATTTCTAGAGCTTGATGGAGTTATCTTTGTTCCAGGGTAGAGGGTTAACTTGATCTCAGTCTCAACCTTGGAGAATGATGGATATTGTACATTGTTCAAGAGAGGACATGTATTTATCTACAGGGAGGGAGCGGACTCGGTTGAACCGCAACTGATTGGTGATCGGGTGGACAGGTTGTACATGTTGCGAGGACAACCGTCACGATATGATTCAGCGTCGGATGAGGAGCAGGAGGCTCCTGAGACTGCGGTGGGACCAAGGATTCAGTCTTGCATTTCGAGAGAAGAGAGGGAGTCTCTTCTGAGTACCGACAGGAGGCTCAACTGGTGTGATCGAATTGATGCTCAAGGTGGAGTGGATTTTTCTAGGAGCTTAGGGTTCAGAATAACTGTTAGGGGGATGTCTTCTGGTTCGAGTTCTGTGCAGGTGTTGAGGATGGCTCCAGGTTCAGAGGGATCTCCTAATGAGAACAGTGTGATGGGATCGAATGATGGTGATGGAAGCGAGTACATCCCTTGCTAAGAGGGGGTGCTAACTTTTTAGCTCGGGAGGTACTCTGCATGTGTGTCTTGTATGCGGAAGTAACCTTGTACCGACACTACTAGACACTTGACTTTGTAATGAGTTTTATAAAGTTGTGATAAAGTGGTTCTTTTATTAAAGTGACTTTTTAATAAAGTGTACCTTTTAATATTA
>JASDQU010437299.1:9059-20497 GCA_032191745.1 Picea mariana | reverse complement strand
GCTTGGGGTATCCAACCTGTTAGTTAGGGCGCTCTTCCACTATCAAGTCTGAGTGTTTGCCAATAATAACACTGGATCTGCTGGCTCTACCCTCAAACTGGGCGCTCTCTTACCATGCACATACAGCTGTTTATCAATTATGAGGACAGAACTGCTGGAACAGATCCAACGCAGCACACCTCCTCTCATCATTCTTCTGCACTGCCAAAAATAACTGTAACGACAGGCTGGCAGCATTCATGAGGGTGCATTCGTCCACAAATATCTGCTGTTTGGAGCACTATTACTGCTGCTTACTGAGTAAAAGGATAAAAAAGCTATAACAGATCACTGCAGATCTGCATGCACACATTAATACATGGACTATTGCGCTCCTCCTCTCATTATGCTGCTGTTTTGACATAGCATGGTCATCATGCGTACGCTGGAAAATCAAATTTGTGTTAGAGTGCTATCCTTTGGAGATTACAGCTGTGGTTTTCTAGGAATAACGCTTGCATGAATGGAAAACCATGCAAGAAAGGAAGACATAGTCCTTGGGACAGAAACTTCCCAACGTATGATCATCTAAGGTAGGTTATTCATTTCTAAATAAATGGTTGCATGCATGCCTAACTAAATCAAGAAGGTAGGGTGAATTTCAATAGATGAATAAACCCATAAATGAGTGACATGCAAAGTGTGGGGATGAGAGTTTTATATCACGTGCTAGTCGAAAACAAGAGGATGAACTCACTGAGGTAGGAGGTTGTTAGCTTTTTAGCTCGGGAGGTACTCTGCATGTGTGTCTTGTATGCGGAAGTAACCTTGTACCTACACTACTAGACACTTGACTTTGTAATGGGTTTTTATAAAGTTGTGATAAAGTGGTTCTTTTATTAAAATGACTTTTTAATAAAGTGTATGTTCTAATATTAAAGTGACTTTATCTCATAAAGTGTACTTATGTTATAAAGTGAAAATGTACTTTAATATTATAAAGTGATTTATTTTTGAAGGAATGAATCATGACCCTTGATCTTGTAAAGACAAGATTAGATCTAGGGTTGGAGAAGGTGAAGGGTCACTTTCAGATTATAAGAGAATGCATTGGGTAGTGTGCAAGACACATTGAGAAGAGTTTGAGAGAGATTTCCGAGAGAGCTTGAGAGAGGAAAGAGGGCAGCAAGGAGGGCGCATTTCCCAAGAGAGATTGGGCACAAATCCCAAGAGAGTTTTCTGTGTGAGAGTGCTGTAACTTGCTGCTGTTAGAGAGGCCGTACTGTACGGATCTGTTTTCTGTACAACAATGAGGGCGTGGATTTCGAGGCAGCATTGATGCACGAAAATTGAGGCAGTTTTCTGGTGTTCTGTTGGTGTTTTTGGGCAGTTTTCTGTTGCTGTTCGTACAACTGCTGGTTGGCACAGATTTCGAGGTGTTGAAAGAGGACAGGGCCATACAACAGTACGGATTTTCTGGGTACGTTTTCCAAGGCAGAAAGTTGGGACTGTTGGGTGTTGTAAGTTATTTCTCTTGGCTGTAAATGTATTGCTGCTGCTGATATATCTTTCCTGAAGCTAATAAAATCTCTCTCTCTCTCATTGGGTTCTCTCTCATTGGGTTTTTCCAAATTGGGGTTTTCCCTGGCATTGCCTAAATTTCTGAGTATTTATGGGTTGAATGGTTGCTGTTCATAACTTCATTGTGTTTATTCCGCTGCAAAATTGCTTAGCAATGTGTATTTCTGCTTATGATAATTTCTGAATGAGGGTTTAGACATATCGGAGTTCATAGAAGACAATTATCTTTAGGTTGCTAAGTGTATGACAAAATATTGTTAAGCAGATTTTGTCATTTAATTTCTACATGTTATTAGAGCTTAGGCTTTGAGTGACAGTGAATAGTGAGATTTTTGGGCAAGTTTGAAGGGGAAAATCTGTTGTTTGTTTTCCTTTGAATAGTGATAGGAATATGGCTGCATGCATTAGATTTGAGGATCGGTTGGATGGCATTTCCAACTATTTGCAGTGGAAGGTCTGAATGTCAGCTGTTCTCAAGGAGAACAAGATTTGGAACTATGTTAGTTCTGTTGTTGTGGCTCCCACATTAGATCTTGTTGCTTTGGATTTGCATGAAGTAAAGGAGGCCAAAGCTCAGAGGATTATTTTGGATAGGGTGAAGGACCACCTTATCCCACACTTGGCTGTCACCTTATCCCACACTTGGCTGAGAAGAAGACAACCAAAGAGATGTGGGATGCACTTAAAAATTTATTTGAGGCGAAGAATGAAAACTGGAATATGGCCTTGAAGGATAAGCTACATCATACGAAGATGGGTAAGGGGGAGAGTGTGTCTTCTTATCTTACCTGGGTAGCTCAAGTGAAAGATGAGTTGGCTACAGTTGGGGAGGTCATATCGGATTCAGAGTTGGTGAGGATAGCCTTGAAAGGCTTCACCAAGGAATGAGAAGTTTTCATGAAGTGTGTGGTGGGTCGTGAGCATCTTTCAGATTGGAGCAGACTGTGGGACGATTTCACTCAGGAGGAGATCTGGGAAGGATCTCCTAGCAGTGGTCAGAAGGAAGACAAAGCTGAGGACAATGTTGCTCTTGCTGCAAAGAGCAAGAAGAAAGGAAATTCTGGGAGGGACTCGAGTAAAGTCAGATGTTGCTGTTGTAACCAGTTGGGGCACCTTGCTTCTCAATGTCCTAAGAAGAAGAAGAAGAGGAAGTAACAGGAGGGGCCTGAGACAACTGCTACAACAACCATGGAGGACTTTTCTACCAAGTTTGATAAGGAATTTTCTTTGCTTACTCTAGTATCCAGTGTCAATAGTGGAGGATTTGGGGGTGATTTCAGATGGATTGTTGACAGTGGAGCCTCTTGTCACATGACGAGAATCTGGCGAGCATTCCTTATTATCACAAAGACAGGTCCTGACCGACTGGTGGAGAGTGAAGGTGGTATGGCGCGAGCTGTACGTGGAGTTGGAAGGGTTAGATTCCGAGTCAAGTATGGAGGATTTCTGGAGCTTGATGGAGTTCTCTTTGTTCCAGGGTTGAGGGTTAACTTGCTCTCAGTCTCAACCTTGGAGAATGATGGATATTGTACATTGTTCAAGAGAGGACATGTATTTATCTACAGGGAGGGAGCGGACTTGGTTGAACCGCAACTGATTGGTGATCGGGTGGACAGAATGTACATGTTGCGAGGACAACCTTCAGGATATGATTCAACGTCGGATGAGGAGCAGGAGGCTCTTGAGACTGCGGTGGGCCCAAGGATTCAGTCTTGCATTTCGAGAGAAGAGAGGGAGTCTCTTCTGAGTACCGACAGGAGGCTCAGCTGGTGTGATCGAACTGATGCTCAAGGTGGAGTGGATTCTTCTAGGAGCTTAGGGTTCAGAATAACTGTTAGGGGGATGTCTTCTGGTTCGAGTTCTGTGCATGTGTTGAGGATGGCTCCAGGTTCAGAGTGAGCTCCTACTGAGAACAGTGTGATGGGACCGAATGATGGTGATGGAAGCGAGTACATCCCTCTCTAAGAGGGAGTGTTAACTTTTTAGCTCGGGAGGTACTCCACATGTGTGTCTTGTATGCGGAAGTAACCTTGTACCGACACTACTAGACACTTGACACTAGACACTAGACACTAGACACTACTAGACACTTGACACTTGACACTAGACACTAGACACTAGACATTTGACTTGACTACTAGATCTTGGCCATTAGATCTAGGGTTGGAGAAGGTGAAGGGTCACTTTCAGATTAGAAGAGAATGCATTGGGTAGTGTGCAAGACACATTGAGAAGAGTTTGAGAGAGATTTTTGAGAGAGTTTGAGAGAGGAAAGAGGGCAACAAGGAGAGCGCATTTCCCAAGAGAGATTGGACACACATCCAAAGAGAGTTTTTTGTGTGAGAGTGCTGTAACTTGCTGCTATTAGAGAGGTCGTACTATACGGATCCGTACAACAGAGGAGCGCGCCGATTTCGAGGCAACATTGATGCACGAAAATCAAGATAGTTTTCTGGTGTTTTGTTGGTGTTTTTGGGCAGTTTTCTGTTGTTGTCTGTACAATTGCTATTTGGCACATATTTCAAGGTGCTGAAAGAGGGCAAGGTCGTATAGCAATATGAATTTTCTGGGCACGTTGTCCAAGGCAGAAAGTTGGGACTGTTGGGTGTTGTAAGTTATTTCTCTTGGCTGTAAATGTATTGTTGCTGCTGATATATCTTTCCTGAAGCTAATAAAATCTCTCTCTCTCTCTCTCTCTCTCTCTCTCTCGTTGGGTTTCCCCACATTGGGGTTTTCCCTGGCATTGCCTAAATTTATGAGTATTCCTGGGTTGAATGGTTGCTGTTCATTGTGTTTATTCCGCTGCAAAATTGCTTAGCAATGTGTATTTCTGCTTATGGTAATTTCTAAATGTGGGTTTAGACATATCAGAGTTCATAGAAGACAGTTATCGCTAGGTTGCTAAGTGTATGACAAAATATTGTTAAACAGATTTTGTCATTTAATTTTTACAGGTTGGAGGTCTCAAAGTAAATGCATGCATAAATGAACATAATAGCAATTAATAACATATGCTTAGCAAGCATGCATGGTGATTGAAGCCAAGGGAGGGGGATGCACTTCTCAGGATGGATACCTCCAAGGATAATATATAATTCTTATAGTAAAAGGGAAAATGGGAACATTTACTTAAATTTTTTATATTATCTTTAATTGTTTTAGGATGCTTGAGAGGGTTTCCATCCATCAAATGGAGAAAATAGAATTTCACCTCCCATCCATGGCTTAACAGACTTTGTAGTTTTTCAAGATTCCAGCAAATTGTACTGCAATGAACCGGAGGTAAGTCCACCAAACCATAAAAAATGCCAAAATGCCACCTGTTGATGATGAAACCACCCATCCTTTATACAAACTGAAACTCATAAACCACTCAACCATTGCACACTTGAACCCTAACACTGCACCATGTACTTGCTAAAAATAGAGTTGCTAAATATAGACATGCCAAAAATAGCAGTCCAAATCCTAAAAAATAGGAAGCTAGGATATGAAGCGAATTTCTATGGAGACACTTGTAAAATTTAACACGTCTGAAAATAGGCACTGCTAAAAATAACACTGTCTTGCATGTCACTAAAAGTAGTGCCATCAAACTTGACTTTTTTCCATGGACCCAAATAAATGCTCGAATTTGACATGCAAGTAATGAAATCCCGACTGCTAAAATTAAAAAACATCTTGCATGTTGCTGGAATGAAGCTCATTGAAAGCATGACCTCGCAAGGACCAATAATATATGGTTCTCTGACATGTGGCCCTTGGAACTTTTGGCTTCTAGAAAATAGGAGAACTGCTAAAAATAGCAAGTTCTCAGAATATGACAAAACTCATTGTGTAGCAAGCTTTGATCATTGTGAAACTTAGGATGTACCTATAATTGAACTATCGTGATGAAATTGCGCTAGATCTTAACCTTCCAGTTGTAGATGCAACTTGGGGGTTAATAGTTCCCTAGGCCAACACACGCTCTATGTAAGTGCAACGTATGTACCAACATTTCCCCCTCACAACAAAACAACGACCAAGAATGCACAAAGGAATTAACCTTATTGATGGAGGTAGGTGTGCATGAAAACATGAGGTGTTGACTTCCTCTCTAGGATTCATGTGGTTAAGCCATTTTTATATTTTGAGGGAGGAGTTGGGTGAGTGCCACATGTGCCCCTCCCTCTCCCCCTTTTCATTTGTTTAGGTGTTAGTCCTTCCTCTTTTTTGCTATGGTAGGTATTCATATATTCTATTCTATATTGATTTGTTTTTGTTGATTACATCATGCTTATATAATAGGTTTATGTTTCAACCTCGGGATAAAGCAAATTGTCCGAAGTAGCTAATTATTCACTAGGGGCTCTCACTAGGAACTTTACAACACATGTAAAAGTATACATCATTGGTTGTTTGCTATATGAAGCCCAAATGGATTGGCACCCAAGCAAAATGTCCATATATGCCGATATTTGCACATTAGACTTTGTAAAATATGTACAACAAAGGGGTTGGAAACATGGTATAATTTCATTCTTTATATGGAGGAAGAAGAGACAATTATTCACCTTTTTGGTAATCTGAACAAGCAAAAAAAGAACTATGGAAAAACACATGCGACTCAGTGGTAGTTCATCACAAAATTATGACGGGATACAACAAATAAAATATCTCTTCTATAAATGAAATGATCTTTTCTCTCTTGAGATTCATAAGAGAGAGAGAGAGAGAGAGGATTAGGGGGGACTAAGAAGAAACCCAAATTTTGCAATAATAACCATGCACAAGTGCATTGGAGAGAGAAAGCACAAGTGCTCTAGAAAGAGAAAAATAGACAAGCACAACAGAGTGCACTAAAGAGAAAAGAACCCAAGCACAAGAGAGCACAATAGTTATGGTGCTTATATGCTAGATCACTTTTATAAAGAATGAATGAATTACTTCATTGAATATTACAAATGAGGAGTTGATGTATGTATACACAACTCAAGAGGCAGTGCACTTTCTCCAAGAGGGGTTATGAGACTATGTCGACTAGGTTGGCCTTAGCAAAAAATAGCCAATAATACAATGATATAGGTAATGTTGCAATAAGGTTGATTGTGGCTGAAGTGAAGATAAAACCCATAATTTCAACATCCCCCCTTAACCTAAACAGGTGGCCTAAGAGAGGAGGCATTACATCATAATATCCCCCCTTCACATTGAATAGGGGCCACATGTAGAAGTCATTACACATCATCCCCCATAAGTTCCATAATGCTCCCTTGAGTATCCATTGGGATCTTTGTCAGCATTGAATATGCAACGGAGTGTTATTCTTGGATGAAACTTGTTAGAGGGCATATCATCAACCATAATGAGAAGGGCTTGTGGAGGAGGCTCTTGATGGTGCTCCAATGGGCCTACAAGAAAATCAATAACATCTACATGTGTGGATATGACCCATTGACATAGATGAAGGAAGAGTTGGGGTAGATCGATTGCTCAAGAAGTCTTTATAATCATCATTTATTGGAGGAGTGCCATTACTGAACTACTCGTCTATTGGAGGAGTGTCATCACTAATTGAGCATCTAATGGAGGAGTGCTGGAAGGAATATCCTGCATAGGAGAAGAGAATTCTACGAGTTTGGAGCCAGATGAGTCATCAATAAGGTTCTCATCAACCCCAATTGTCTACCCAATTATTGTAAGAGAAGTGCTTGAGGAAGCACTTTTAGAGGTAAAGAGAGGACCAACATCATAATGTGAAGGAAAAAGATCTATTGAAACATGTTGGATATCATATGAAGGATTATCTGAAAGAAGTAGTGGAAAATATCCTAGAGCACTCAGTAGGAACATCAAAGATAACATCTCTACATTCAATCACTAGGTGAATGGAAGGATTATAAAGACAATATCCTTAAAAAGCTTTGTTGTAGTCCATTAGAGTGTAGTAGTGAATTGGTGGTTCTTATATGTTTCACTGACCATTAGGAGTATAGGTCCATGCACTAGATTCAAAAAATCTGAAAATTGAAGGTTTATTTCCATATCATTCTCATGGGGAGTCGTACCTTGAACAGACGAGTAGGCATCCAATTGATAGTGTGGGCTGCACAGATAGTTTCTACTCTCAAAATATAAGCTCCATTTGCTTGGAGTGAAGCATGCATTGAGCCATCTCCATAATAGCCCTATTCTTTCGTTTAGCTACTCTGTTTTGCTGTGGAGTGTAGGGAATAGTTCTCTATCGAGAGATGCCATGAGAAATAGTCGGAAATCGTTGTTGGCATATTCTCCTTCACCATTAGTCTTGATACACTTAATCTTTCTCTTGCTTTGATTTTTGACTAAGGATTTAAATTCTTTGAATTTCCTAAACACTCATCCTTGGATTTAATGGTGTATATCCAAATGAAGCGGGAAAAGTCAGCAATGAAGGCGAGGAAGTGCTTAGCTCCCCTAAGAGAACTGGTTGATATAGGCCCACAACTATCACTATCAATTAGCACAAGATGTTGAGAAGTTGGCTTTGTTTTTTCCTTGGGAAAGGATTGTTGATGGTGTTACCCCTGTGCACACTGTTCATAAACACCACTTGGTGGTTCAATATGTAGAAGTTCATTGACCATATCTAGATGCTAGATGGTCCATATGTTGCAAAGATCCAAAATTGGTATGACCCAAGGATTGATGCCATATTGTGCTAGTGTCATCAACATTGGCTACCATAGCAATACACCCTTTCTATTTTGAGGAAGGAGTCTTC
The DNA here is from genome assembly GCA_032191745.1 of Picea mariana. Lineage (NCBI taxonomy): Eukaryota > Viridiplantae > Streptophyta > Pinopsida > Pinales > Pinaceae > Picea > Picea mariana. The sequence goes on along the minus strand of JASDQU010437299.1, from coordinate 12,192 downwards.
CCCATCTTGTACATATGGTCAGTTTCATGAACATTGCAATATCCTGACGCAACCACTTTGAAATGATCACTCGTGTCCTTTACGACCCATTTAAGCAAGGGATTCATTCCATAGTAGGGTGGAACACCTAAGGATTGATGCCATATCGTGCTAGTGTCATCAACATTGGCTACCATAGCAATAAACCCTTTCTGTTTTGAGGAAGGAGTCTTCCCTATCTTGTACATATGGTCAGATTCTTGAACATCACAATATCCTGAGACAATCACTTTGAAATGATCACTCATGTCCTTTACGACCCATTTAAGCAAGGGGTGGATTCCATAGTAGGGTGGAACATCAAGCCCAAAAGCATTCTCACTTGCCGACTTGATGATGGTGTAAGAACCATATCGAAGAGGCTTAAGTTTTTGACGGGGACCTGTTATCGCACAGTTTGTAGTTAGGCTAAAAGACGGATGAAAAGAGGTCAAACTGGCGTAAGTGAACCAATACCACCCACTGTCACCTCGATGGGGAGGTTCTTTCTATTTAGGGAGTGTTGCCGTCCTTATACACACTTGCAAACGTGAGCTTGAGTTCGGCTCACTTAGTGTGTCCTTGGAGGCACAATTCCTAGGTTCACAGCCCACGCTGTCACTTTGACCGGAACCTCTTCCGTCTAGGCCCAATCCTAGGGAAGCCAAAGGGGGTAGACCTTAGTTACTATGTGTGTTAGAGTTATATTCTAGGGGTTAATTTTAATTTGTTAAGGTTAGAGGGGATTCTAATCCTAAGATGCTAAGGCAACCATGCAAGATGCAAGGGTTAGCATGAGAGTCAAATCCTTTCCCTAGGTCAACTAAGACTAGTGCCTAAAAATTGGGCAAGGGGTCAACTAGGTTAAGGGGTGGTTCGTTACAACTTACAATAGATTACAAAGTGTTTACAAATTTACAAAAGAATAAGTTAATCCAATATACAATTACTTACATGAAAGAATTACCCAATCAAAGAATAACATGTACATTTACTCACAAGATTTACAATTACAACAATAATCTAACCAATTGTTTGTTCCATGTGTGCAGGATATATAAGATTCAAGCATTAATCATATCATCATTTACATTAGATCATCAACATATTACTTCATCAACAAGATTATCAAGACAACTATTATGAAGGAATTGAAGACAATCTACACTCTTTATTATTAAGCCCCCAAAGTATTATTAGATGTGGCCAAGGGATTAAATAATTAGGCTTTTTTTAAGGATTTTAAATTTATTGGCTTTCACCAAAGCCTCCTCCTCCTGTTGCCAAATAACTGCCGAGTGCTCAAGATAGTAAGGCAATGAGGCCCACCCTAGCTTCCACGGTCAGCCCTGACAGTAAGAGTACTTCCCGGAGAGGACACCCACCTGGAGCGCCACGGGACAGTCCCCTGCCACTACCCTCTGTTGTTTTCCTCAAACCTGTTTTAGATGGTGGAGATGGTGGTCTAAGGTACCCTAAAATAGTCTATTAAGTATATATGATAGTTAGGTAGACTTTTAGGTGATTACAAGAGTGTTTTGAGAGTTTTAAGGTACTTAAAAAGTGCAAAATAATGAGATGGCCGAAATTGAAAATGCTCAAAAATGTGTTGTTAAAGATTTGACCATAAAGTACATCAACACATAAGAAGTAAATGAGATACAAGACTTAAAGAGATAGATACATTTAGATCACATGCACATCACATTAGTTGAATCTAATGGCAAGAACAACTTGCCTTATGAAGTGAAAGAGCAAATTTAATGTGTTTGCCAAGTTAAACCATTCAAGAAAACTCAAGCCCAAGACGTGGCTATCAAGAGATGCTAAACAAGTAACAATAACCACTTATTATTTAAGCATCACAAGAGATATTAAACATATGATTAAGATATGTGCTTAAGAAGATTTAAGAGCTTGAATGAAAAATAGATCTAGTAAGAGCAAGATAGATATTAAGTGTGTTGCCCAATGGGCTTAATAGATGAGATCTGATCTAAAGCATAAGTATAAGAGCATAAATCCACTTAGATCAATCATATAACATGAGAAAAATAAAGTTAAACACTTACCCTTACCTCTTTGGGGGTTTCTCACCCAACTAGGTAGGTACTTAGTTATCTTGTCTTAGTTATTAGAGTGTTTTCTTAGATCTTATTATTAGGGTTACTTAGCAAGAGATGAGATAGCAAGAGAGCAAACCAAAACAACAAACTAAAAGCAAGCTAGATCTACAGTCAATCAAACAATACCCACGTGGGGTTGAGAAGGTGCCCTCACCTTCTAAACCACATGGCCAAACTAGGAGAAAAATTCAGAAAATGAAAAGAGAATGCTAGATCTACCCACGTCCTAGCCTGACCACAAGCTTGAAGAAGAGGGGAGGCCGTACCACTTCCCCTCTTACACCTCAAGCACAATCTAACAAGCAAACAATAAGAAAAATACACTATTTGAGCTAGAAAAATGACTAGAAAGGTAAGAGATAGCTACCAAACTCCCCCAAGGGGTCTTGTAGTGTTGTATGTGTCTCTTAGGGGCAGCCAATAGCCTCCTATCAGATCTGATATACTTGTTAAAACAGCAAGGTCTTCTTGTTAGGATGGCTACATACAAAAAACAAACGTTAAGGAAACCCTTGCCTTATTGGGGCAAGAACTTTCCACAAGACAAAATATAGATTCAAGATTATTATTGACCTATCTAAACCACAATATGCTAGCTGAAAATGAGATGGATGTATAGCAATAAAGAGCAAGGTAATAAATCTAGATCTTTGGAGTGTGAGAAGCTACAAGTGACCCTTCAATCCTGAAGGAGTTCCCAATGGAGCTTTGAAAGTGAACCTGCAATACTCTTCCAAACTCAAGCATAAAAGAGACAAAACGTTGATGCAATGATAATAAACGACACTTCAATTTACACCACACATCAAGATTCATAGACTAATAAGCATACGCATTACTAAGCCTACTTAGATAACACTTTACCTAAGATCTAGTGTTGCATGAAAAGAGAAAGAACATGAAACAATGTTACCTCCATTACATAAGAATGACAAGCATACGCATTACCCTTCTTGTTGTCCTCCAAAGCTTCTTGAATATTATTACCA
>JASDQU010437298.1:165011-182980 GCA_032191745.1 Picea mariana | reverse complement strand
AATCTATAAACGGATTTGATATCCGATGTCACTGTTGTTTTTGAGATCGTGGGTGAGGCAGAGGAGGAAGGATTATTCGTTGGCTTGGAAGGGAGATAGAGAAAAAGATTAGGGTTTAATGTTGGAGAGGAGAAGGGAGACTCTGGCAAAGCAAAGCATGCGATTGTGGCAGAGTAGAAGCATGAGATTTGTGGCAGGTTTTAATATTTGAGAGAAGGGAGAAGAAGGCAGATTAGAAGCATGAGATTCGAAAGAAGGGAGACCGTGGGTTGGAAGGGAGAAGAGGGCAGAGTATAAGAGAAGAGAAAGAAAAAAAGAGCAGAGCAGAAGAGATATTTGTTATCGTTTTGTAGATTGATAGAGCAGAGCAGAGAAAACAAAAGAGAGCAGAGCATTATCATGTATTTCTTTGCTTTCTGTTTGGTTGGTTTTTAATTGTCTGTGTATTATTTTCCAATTTTTTCTTTTTTTTTGGTTTGATTTTTTTCCCTTTTCTTTTAGTTTGGATTTTCTCCTTTTGTTTAGTTTGTTGGGGTTAATCAGGAAGGCGATGTGTGCAGAGGCCAGAAGAGATGTGGGTGTGATGAGGCTTTTTGCTGCAGTGGGTTAATCAATCTGAGGAAGAGGAGTAGGTATATTGTATGGTCGAATTATAATTATACTTATTTGTAATTTATTATTTATTGGTTCTGTTTTAATAATGAATGCAGATAGAGAGAAAAATGCTCAAGTCACATTGCTGAAGGCAGTGCGGATGGAGAGAGATGAAGGCAGTGCGGATGGAGAGAGACGTAGATGCAGATAAATTTCACCGGGTGAGTGATTACATTCTTCCATCGTTCTGTTCTGGTGAAATATTCTTATCCTTATTCTCCATTTGGGTTAGAATATACAGTCGGGTTAACATATACATAAATCATTCTTAACTACCAAATCAACTCCCAGATCTTTCAAATACTAGGACAATAAAATTTGAGGTGTGGTTATGTCCATTTGAAACCCAGTTCCGAGCATAAAATCTTAATAATTTAATTGTTAAAATGGGTGTATAATTGGGGTTTTATTTTTCTTTTTGTTATTTCTCATTTCAGTTCTAGTACTCAATAATTTATTTATTAAAATGGTTAAAATGGGTGTATAATTAGGGTTTTATTTTTCAATCCGTTATTTCTCATTTCAGTTTTAGTCCTCAATAATTTATTTATTAAAATGGGTGTATAATTAGGGCTTTAATTTTCTTTCTGTTGTTTGGCAATTACATTTACTTTTTCACTGTGAAGGTATTTTGCAGCATCTTGCATCTTTTTTCACTGTGAAGGTATTTTGCAGCATTAAGCCTGAAGAGCCAAGAGGGTATTTCATGCCCAGGACGACTTGTGCTACAGAACACCTACACTCTTGCTAGATTTAGTTAGTCATCGTACTTGCATTAATATTCCATAGCATTCATAGATTGAGAGGAAGTACATTTCAGTAGCATTTGAATCCTTTATGGTTTTAGTGCCTGTGCACAACACCTCATAAGTTTACGCTTCCCTGGTTTATAATTGAAGTTAAAGTTAGGGATTCAACAGCCCATATATTGCTGCAATTCTTTAGCTCACCAGCCTGGAAAGTCCATATGGATAGTCTAAGGAAGAGAGGTGAAGACATCTTGAGTAGGAGTGTTGAGAGAAGACGAAGGGGTGAGACAGTGCCATAGGGTAGCACTGAAGGAGTATGATGTCAGGAAATGAATCAGAATATGAGGTAGTAACTGCTTCGGAAGAAGATTATGTGAGAGGAGTGACGGATGAACATTCAACGTTGGCAGATTTGGTTTTGTCAGGTGAGATGGACAAGAATGGGTACACCACTATAACTCAGTGCTTGGTTCTTGGTTACTGTCTCTACAGTGAGATACAGTGAGGTCCAATAAAGGACCTCGAGCCAAGTCGGCTCATTAAGACGGGGGATACTCTGACTGGGGATACTCTGAGCCTAGAATCATGCCCACTGATAATGTGGCTGCGATTTGGAAAGCTCCTACTAAGCTACTGCTGAAGAACCAAGTTCATGTCACTCTTAGATTGATTTAAGGAAAGCCAGTCATTTCAGGATCATTGATAGGAAGGAAAGCCAGCCAAACCTTATTGAATAGATGGAATAGAGATAAGCTCCATTGCTTCATAGAGATAAGCTCCGTGAATCTGCATCTGAACCTAGATATCCGCCGCACTGGGACATCCACCACCCTCCTCTCTCGGTCTAACATTTTCCAAGCTTAGTTTTATGACTTGGGCACTAAGGACGCCAATGAAGAGAACGAGGTCATATCGGTTAAAAGAGGCAGGCGTGGGATAATAATGACTAGATATAAAATATATATATAATGTTACTATCTATAAGGGGGAGCGGCGCTTGGTTTGGTGGGGCTTACATAACATTCGCCGTGGGGAGGTGCGAAAACAGAGATTGACATCCATTGAACCAGGTGTGAGTGGTCATTGAACCGGGTGTGTATGATTGAGATCGGAAATAGAGGTCCTTTGGCATTGCTTTAGAAGGATATTGACGCTCGTGACGCGGACTTTCACTTTGCAATGATAAGGATATATTAATTGGCAATGATAAGGATATGCTCTATCCGCCATAGGATAAATAAAAAGATATCCTTCAATGGATATTGAAGGATATTGACGGTGATTTCTGGTGTTGTGATTTACAGCCTTAAGTTATATCAACGAGGTGAAGGAACGAGGAGGGCGAAAATCCAACTCGGTGGTTTTGGGAGAATCCAACTGACCGGGATCTTAGATCACAATTGAGGGAGGGGGCAGCTTTTGCTGGAGAAATATACGGACTGGAATTCTCTGCGGGGCCAAATTATCCGTGAAGAATACCTCGAATCCAGAGTGAACCTTAAAAAAAGGGAATAAAGCGTTATCTCAATAATATATTTATTAAAATGGGTGTATAATTAGGGCTTTATTTTATCTTTCCGTTATTTCACATTTCATTTCTAGTACTCAACCCTGAACTCAAAAAGTACATTGATGTCTATTGCTTTGTGAGTACCCCAGATAAATGAACATTGTGTGGATACTTAACCTCCAACAGTCGTGTAATTTCATTTCATGACTGTGTTAACCTCTATTTACTTAATCTCAAAGAAAAAATATTATGTGGTACTGTGCCAATCCTGAGAAGAGCCACTGTAAACTGTACTAACTTTCCAGTTTTCTAATCAAACCTCTATGGGGTCATGGGTTGTTAATTAGTTACTGTGTTGTACCAGCTTTCCAGTCAAACCTCTATGTGGCCAGGGCTTGTTAATTAGTTACTGTATTATGCAAAAGGAAAATTTTGGGTTATTATTATTATTATTTTTTTGTATTATGTGAAAGAAAGTTTTGTGTTGATTATTATTATTAATATTTTCTTAGTTTTCAAAAATGTTTTCTAAACTCCAAAAATATTATAATTCACCCAAATGCATTAAACACCATAAATATTATAATTCACCCAAATGCATTAAACACCACAAGGAGTGGGCAGCTTGTGCAAATATATTAAACACCACAAGGAGTGGGCAGCTTGTGCAGCCCATTTGAAATGTTAATGTGCAGTGGGGTGCTTACTATGGGTTAGTTATTATTCTAATTTTGAAATGCGCTGCAATCCATTTGAAATGTTAATCTGCAGTTGGGTGTTTACTATGGGTTAATTATTATAATTTTATTATTATTGTAATTTTGAAAGGATAGTTTTTTAACTCCAAAAATACTACAATTCACCCAAATACGTTAGGCATTCATTCGAAATTTCAATCTCAATAAACTACGTTTGACCAGTTGATGGTAAGTAGGGTGCTTCCAGTCACTTCTACTAAACATTTTAGAAACATTGTACATATCCTTTGTGGCTAAGTATGGGGTGGGGTGAATAGTATAGAAACATTGAAACAATGGTAAGTGGGGTGAATAGTATAGAAACATTTTACGTGTCCTTTGTGGCTAAGTATGGTAAATTCAAGATGCAAAACAATTTAGAATAACAATTTAAAAAGATTTTGAAATAGCCCCACTTTTAGAGTGCATGCAACTTATGGGCTTTGTACTTTCTTACTCTCCATGGGTATTCCCATTTTGTTATGGGCTTTGTACTTTCTTACTCTCCATAGGTTCACTTATGTTTCGGCACAGCGTTAACCTCTCAATCACCGACCTGTGCCTCGGGGGAAATTGAATATTGGTTGGTGGCATGACAATGCATCCTATTGTTGAAACACAATCCTATTTACATAATTTGTTTATTTTTAAATTGCTTTTTGTTAATATAATTAGACGGTTCTAAATTAAAAATATATAATTAAAATGATATAATTAGAAGGTTTTAAATTAAAAATAATATAATTAGAAGGTTCTAAATTAAAAATAATATAAATACAACCTTAAAACTAATTTTGGGTTACCCATAGATATCAAAATATATATCAAAATGGGAACCAAGCCTCACCTGATCCCAACCCCTATTGGTCGCACTGGGGAAATTAAATATTGGTGTGTGATTGTTTTAGAAATAGCTGCTCCAAAAGAAAGTAGTGTAGTTCGATAACCATCATGGTGTTCCGATACATACCACTTTTTATGTTCCAACGCATGGTTAACTGTCCTAGCTCTAGCTTTTATATCTCATAATGGGGGTCCTACAAAGACTAAGATGGTCGGAGCTAATACAAAGATGGTTGGTGGAGCTAATACAAAGATGGTTGGAGCTGGATGGGATTCTTATGAAGGAGGCGGACTAATATCGGTGTATCAGGAAATGACCTAAGTCCCTGGGCAGGGGATCAACTACAGCGGAATCGGAGGAGGAGTGGGGTCATCAATTTAAACAACGAGTGCTGGTTAATTTAAACAACGAGTGCTGGTTTCGGGGTTCCTACCGGAACCCTTGTTTATGTTAGAAGATTCTATATTAACAAAGAAGATATAGCTACAACCTAAAACAATTGATAACCCATAATTATCAAAATGTGAACCAAGTATAAAATAATGTTAAATTTGAATTTTTTTTTATGCTGAGTCTCTTTCCCTCACAGTGAAATACCATCTTATCACTTAGTCTACAACTATCTTTTGTGGCTCACTGTTAGTACAATTGTTTATGCTGAGTTTCTCTCTGAGGTCAAACTACAATTGAAAATATGAAAATAGCACCTAACAGTGAAATACCATCTTATCACTTAGTCTACAACTGTTTTTTGTGGTTCACTGTTAGTACAATTGTTTATGTTGAGTTTCTCTCTGAGGTCAAACTACAATTGAAAATATGAAAATAGCACTTAACAGTGAAATACCATTTTATCACTTAGTCTACAACTGTTTTTTGTGGCTCACTGTTAGTACAATTGTTTATTGTTTATGTTGAGAGTCGCTCTCTGAGATCAAACTACAATTGAAAATAGTACCTGACAGTGAAATACCATCTTATCACTTAGTTTACAACTATCTTTGGCTCACTGTTAGTACTATGATTTCTGTCTTTGGCTCCATGTTAGTACTATGATTTCTGTTATGTTTGATAGCTAGTCTACAACGTTCTTTGGCTCACTGTTATATTATTGTTTTTATATTGTTTTGGAATTATTTTATTTTTAATTTTAATAATTAGTTCTCTTCTTTTAAGTTGAACAAGAGAAATAATGATTCATGAATAATGATTCATGTATCAGTTTATGGTTTCATTTTTATAATTTTTTATTTAAAAGTGGAGAGGAGGTATGTATAGTGTGCATTGTGTCCATCTAAACATATATAGATAATGGTTGTCATTGTTAAAAGTAGTGTCCATCTAAATATATATAAATATATATAGATAATGGTTGTCATTGTTAAAAATAGTGACAAGTATACTACAAAGGAAAGTTATGAATGGTGAGTTCTCTTTATGTAACTATTATGTTTAGTGGTGGGTGGCATGACAATGCATCTTACCGTTGAAACACAATCCTATTTACATAATTTGTTTATTTTTAAATTGCTTTTTGCTAATATAATTAGAAGGTTCTAAATTAAAAATAATATAATTAAAATAATATAATTAGAAGGTTCTAAATTAAAAATAATATAGATACAACCTTAAAACTATTTTTGAGTTACACCCATAGATATCAATATATATATCAAAATGGGAACCAAGCCTCACCTGATCCCAACCCCTCAACCCCTATTGGTCGCACTGGGGAAATTAAATATTGGTGTGGCATGAAAACAAAGAAATTAATATTAGTCTATTGGTCCCACTGGGAAAATTAAATATTGGTGTGTAGCATGACAGAGAAATTAAATATTGGTATGGCATGACAATGCATCCTACTAATGAACCACAACTTTATTTAGATAATTTGTTTATTTTTTAATTGCTTTTGTTTAAAAGGTCTTTTATTAACAATGATATAGAAAAACTAGTGGGGTTACCCATAGATATCAATATGTGAACCAGGCATAACATAAATTATATATTGCTAAATTCGAATCCTTGTTTATCAATATGTGAACCAAGCATAACATAAATTATATATTGCTAAATTCAAATCCTTGTTTAGGCTGTAGTCAAAGACTGCAATTGAAAATTTCTTTTGCTGGTAAAATTAGAAGGTTCTATATTAACAAAGAAGGTTCTATATGAAAATTTCTTTTGCTGGTAAAATTAGTAGGCTCTATATTAACAAAGAAGATATAGCTACAACCTAAAATAATTGATAACCCATAGTTATCAAAATGTGAACTAAGTATAAAATAATGTTAAATTTAAATAATTAGAAGGTTCTATATTAACAAAGAAGATATAGCTACAATCTAAAACAATTGATAACTCATAGTTTATCAAAAATATGAATCAATTATAAAATAATGTTAAATTTAAACAATTAGAAGATTTAATATTAACAAAGAAGATATAGTTACAACCTAAAACAATTGATAACCCATAGTTATCAAAATGTGAACCAAGTATAAAATAATGCCAAATTTAAACAATTGTTTATACTGAGTCTCTTTTTGAGGTCAAACTACAATTGAAAATAACACCTGACAGTGAAATACCATCTTATCACTTAGTCTACAACTGCCTTTTGTGGCTCAATATTAGTACAATTGTTTATGTTGAGTTTCTCTCTGAGGTCAAACTAATTGTTTATGCTGAGTCTCTCTGAGGTCAAACTACAATTGAAAATATGAAAATAGCAGCTGACAGTGAAATACCATCTTATCACTTAGTCTATCACTTAGTATACCATCTTAAATGTTGAGTATCTTTCTGAGGTCAAACTACAATTGAAAATAGCACCTGACAGTGAAATACCATCTTATCACTTAGTCTACAACTGTCTTTTGTGGCTCACTGTTAGTACAATTGTTTATGCTGAACCTCTCTCTGAGGTCAAACTACAACTGAAAATATGAAAATAGCATCTGACAGTGAAATACCATCTTATCACTTAGTCTACAATTGTCTTTTGTGGCTCACTTGGTAGTACAATTATTTATGCTGAGTCTCTCTAAGGTCTAACCACAATTGATTCTCTCTGAGGTCTAACCACAATTGAAAATAGTACTTGACAGTGAAATACCATTTTATCACTTAGTCTACAATTGTCTTTTGTGGCTCACTGGTAGTACAATTATTTATGCTGAGTCTCTCTAAGGTCTAACCACAATTGACTCTCTCTCAGGTCTAACCACAATTGAAAATAGTACTTGACAGTGAAATACCATCTTATCACTTAGTCTACAACTGTCTTTGGCTCAGTGTTAGTATTATGATTTCTGTTATGTTTGATAGTTAGTCTACATGGCTCACTGTTAATATTATGATTTTTGTTATATTTGATAGCTAATTTACAACGTTCTTTGGCTCACTGTTATATTATTATTTTTATATTGTTTTGGAATTACTTTGTTTTTAATTTTAATAATTATTTCTCTTGTTGAAAAATAATAATTCATGTATCAGTTTATAAGTGGAGAGGAGGAATATATAGTGTGCATTGTATCCATGTAAACATATATAGATAATGGTTGTCACTGTTAAAAGCAGTGACAAGTATACTACAAAGGAAAGTTATGAATGATGAGTTATTTTTAATTTATATTATTTTTTTTAAGTAATTATAAATTTTAAATGCACACTTTTTATAATGTTATGTAATTATTGTGGTTTTTTTGTGTTTTTTAAACATTCGGTAATCATTGTTTTTAAAGCAGTCACAAGTACAGTATGAAAGAAAGTTAAGTATGGTGAAGGGAAGTTAATAGTTAGTTTACAATTCATTGTAAATATAAAATTTACAATTTTATTATTTTATTATTTCAATTTTTACAATTTTATTATTTTATTATTTCAATTTTTTGTTATCATGTAAAAATATAATTTAACTTTTAATTTATTATTTCTTAAAATATTGATGTAATTTAATTTTTATATTTTTTTAAAAGAGGGTATTAAGGATTATAAATGATACATTTTGTATTTTATTATTTCAATTTTTTTTTATCATGTAAAAATGTAATTTAACTTTTAATTTATTATTTTTTAAAACATTAATGCAATTTAATTTTTATATTTTTTAAAAAAAAGGTATTGAAGGATCATAAATGATACATTATTTTTATATTTTTTTAAAAGAGGGTATTGAAGGATCATAAATGATACGTTTTGTATTGAAGGACCATGATACATCATTTGGTATTGAAGGATCATAAATGATACATTTTTTTATATTTTTTTAAAAGAGGATATTGAAGGATTATAAATGATACATTTTGTATTAAGGATCATAATATATTTTTGTATTGTTCAATTTCAAAATACTATCTTTATTTTTTACTTTTATAATTTATATCAAAATATATTTTTGTAAATTGAGAAATAATCTACATCAAAATATATTTTTGTAAATTGAGAAGACATTATTTTTTTGTAAGTTATAACATTTTTTTATTTTCTGTGCATATTTCAACATTCTATATTAATAAAGATGATATTTAATTTTTTCCTTTTAATATATGTTTTTTTTTTTAATCTAAAGAAAGTTCATGTTTTTTTTGGCAATTTCAGTATTAATTTTAATAACTTAATTTCAGTTCATATTAATGATACATTTTGTATTGTTCAACTTTAAAATACTATCTCTATTTTTTACTTTTATTATCTACATCAAAATATATTATTTAGCAATTTGAGTTCATATTATTTTGGCAATTTCAATTCATATTAACGGTAATTTTTATTATTTATGTCAAAATATATTATTTGACAATTTCAGTTCATATTATTTTGGCAATTTCAGTTCATCTTAATAGTAATTTTCATTATCTACATCAAAATATATTATTTTTGCGATTTCAGTTCATATTAACAATACATTTTGTATTGTTCAACTTCAAAATACTATCTTTATTTTTTACTTTTATTATATACATCAAAATATATTTTTGTAAATTCAGAAGACACTTCTATTTTGACAATTTCAGTTCATATTAACGGTAATAATTTAATTTCAGTTCATATTAACAATACATTTTACATTATTCAACTTCAAAATACTATCTCTATTTTTTACTTTTATTATCTACATCAAAATATATTTTTGTAAATTGAGAAGATACCTTCAGAATTCTATATTAATAAAGATGAGTTGAGAACATTTTTTTGTTTCCTTTACACATTTCAAAATTCTCTATTAATAAAGATGATATTTAATTTTTGTTAGGGTTAACTCTTTCCTTTGGTCCTTTAGATTTCTTTGTGTTTGCTTTTTTTTAATAGTTTTTCAGTTTGTGTTTTTAAAAACATAGTTTAAGTTTAATTTCTCTGTGTATGTGTTTTTTCTTTTAATGTTTTTTTTTTCTTTTTAATCTGATTGAAGTTCATGTCTTTTTCGCAATTAATTTCAGTTCATATAAATGATAATAACTTAATTTTGTAATTGTTTAATAATTTCAGTTCATAGTTTTAGTTTATGTTTTTTCTCATTGCTTGAATTTAATCTCTGTGTGTGTTTTTTTAATGTATGTTTTTTTATCTTTTTAATCTAATTGAATTTCATGTTTTTTTGGCAATTAATTTTAGTTCATATTAATGATAATAACTTAATTTCAGTTCATATTAACAATACATTTTGTATTGTTCAACTTCAACATACCATCTTTATTTTTTACTTTTATTATCTACATCAAAAGATATTTTTGTAGGTAATAATTTGATTTCATCTCTTTTTGACAATTAATTTCATTTCATATTAATGGTAATAACTTAATTTCAGTTCATATTAACAATACATTTTGTATTGTTAAACTTTGAAATATTATCTCTATTTTTTACTTTTATTATCTACATCAAAATACTATCTCTATTTTTTACTTTTATTATCTACATCAAAATACTATCTCTATTTTTTACTTTTATTATTTACATAAAAATATATTTTTGTAAGTAATAACTTAATTTAATCTTTTTTTTGGCAATTAATTTTAGTTCATATTAATGGTAATAATTTAATTTCAGTTTATATTAACAATACATTTTGTATTCAACTTCAACATACTATCTCTATTTTTTACTTTTATTATCTATATCAAAATATATTTTTCTAAGTAATAACTCAATTTCAGTTCATAAATACATTTTGTATTGTTCAACTTAAACATACTATCTCTATTTTTTACTTTTATTATCTACATCAAAATATATTTTTGTAAATTGAGAAGACACCTCTATTTTTGTATATACATTTTGTATTGTTCAACTTAAACGTATTATTTTTATTTTTTACTTTTATTATTTACATCAAAATTTAACCCCTTCCTGTGGTCCTCCAGGATAGTTATCCTTGAGATTTTTGCGTATGATTTTTTTATTTTTATATCCAGTTTAGTTCCAGTTTGTGTTCTTTTAAACATATTTTCAGTTAAATTTCTTTGTGTATGTGTTTTTCTTTTTAATGTGTGTTTTTTTCTTTTAAACTAATTGAATTTCATGTCTTTTTTGCAATGAATTTCAGTTCATATTAATGGTAATAACTTAATTTCAATTCATCTTAACAATACATTTTGTATTTAGTTTCAGTTTGTGTTCTTTTAAACATAGTTTCAGTTTAATTTCTTTGTGTATGTGTTTTTCCTTTTAATGTGTGTTTTTTTCTTTTAAACTAATTGAATTTCATGTTTTTTTGCAATGAATTTCAGTTCATATTAATGATAATAACTTAATTTCAATTCATATCAACAATACATTTTGTATTGTTCAACTTTAATATACTATCTCTATTTTTAACTTTTATTATCTACATCAAAATATGTTTGTAAGACACCTCTATTTTTGTAAGTTGAAAACATTTTTTGTTTTCTTACACACTTTAGAATTTTATATTAATAAAGATGACATTTAATTTATTTTTGTAAATTGAAAACATTTTTTATTTCCTGTACATACTTCAGAATTTTATATTAATAAAGATGATATTTAATTTTTGGTAGGGCTAATCCTTCCCTTGGTCGTCCAAGATAGTTATCCTTGAGATTTTTTTTGTGTGTGTGTGTGTTTTTTAATCCAATTTAATTTCAGTTTATGTGTTTTTTTAAACATAATTTCAATTTAATTTCTATGTGTATGTGTTTTTTCTTTTAATGTATGTTTTTGTCTTTTTAATCTAATTGAAGTTTTTTTTTTACAATTAATTTCAGTTTATATTAATGATAATAACTTAATATCAATTCATATCAATGATATAGTTTATCAATTCATATTAATGATATAGTTTATGTGTTCATAATATTGATGATGTCATTTTTAATATGTAGAAATTAAGCCTACACTAATAATTTTTAACAAATATTTAATAACATAACAAGTTAACAAGTTTTAAGAACATAACAAGTTCTGTCTCAACCTTTGCCTATGTTACCTTCTCACTCAGTCTATGCCTCTTATGCTGCTGAATCTACCAAGCGAAGGGATGCTATTGGAATTGGATATACCTACCCTGATCAAGCCTGCTTGACCTAAGTCTGTCTGAAAAGGTACTACCCTCCCTCACCTAAGTGTCTGCTTAATTTTTAACAAATATTAAATAACATAACAAGTTAACAAATTTTAAATTTTAAGAAGATAACAAGTTAAGTTAAGTGGTAATTTAAATATGGAATATTTAAATAATATAACAAATTTATGGAAGTTAAGTTTAGTGGTAATTTAAATATGGGATATTTAAATAATATAACAAATTTATGGAAGTTAAGTTTAGTGGTAATTTAAATATGGAATATTTAAATAATATAACAAATTTATGGAAGTTAAGTTTAGTGGTAATTTAAATATGGAATATTTAAATAATATAATAAATTTAAGAACATAACAAGTTAAGTTTAGTGGTAATTTAAATATGGAATATTTAAATAATATAACAAATTTATGGAAGTTAAGTTTAGTGGTAATTTAAATATGGAATATTTAAATAATATAACAAATTTAAGAACATAACAAGTTAAGTTTAGTGGTAATTTAAATATGAAATATTTAAATAATATAACAAATTTATGGAAGTTAAGTTTAGTGGTAATTTAAATATGGAATATTTAAATAATATAACAAATTTATGGAAGTTAAGTTTAGTGGTAATTTAAATATAGAATATTTAAACAATATAACACATTTATGAGAAGTATTGATTATGATGTTTTTAATATGTAAAAATTAAGCCTACATTAATAATTTTTAACAAATATTTAATAACATTAGAAGTTAAGTTTAAGTTAAGTTTAGTGGTAATTTAAATATAGAATAGTTAAATAATATAACAAGTTTAGGGGTTATATATATATATATATATATATATATATATATATATAATATTGATGATGTCGTTCTTTTATATATATAATATTGATGTCGTTTTTTAATATTTAAAATTTAAACCTATACAAATAATTTTTAACAAATATTTAATAACATAACAAGTTTAACAAGTCAAGTGGTAATTTAAATATGAAATATTTCAATAATATAATAAGTTTAGGGGTAATATATATAACATTGCAATGTTATATAACATATTACAAATGTAATATGTGATGACATACTACAATGTCAAATGTAATATGTGATGACATATTACAATCTAAAATGTGATGACATATTACAATCTAAAATGTGATAACATATTACAAATGTAAAATGTGATGACATATTACAATGTAAAATGTGATTAGATATTACAATGTAAAATGTAATATGTGATCACATTGTAATATGATGCCATGTCACATATTACAAATGTAATATGTGATGACATATTACAATATAAAATGTGATGACATATTACAATGTAAAATGTGATCAGATATTGTAACAATCCTAGTTGAAAATATGCTTAGGGATTATTAAGCAAAATTAATTAGGTGATTAATTGTCTTAACATGGTTTTAACTAAACAAAGATAGGCATAATAATATTAATTAAATATTTATTAGTTAATTAATGGTTATAATTTTGATTAATTAATTAATTTAATTAATTACCTATCACATTGAATGAATAGGGTTAATAAATTAGGTAATAAATTTAATAGGGTTAATAAATTATATTGTTTAAATTAAAGATTACGTATATGGAGGGGATAAGGGGCATTAACTAGGTGGGTAAGGTAATAAATGTGTAGGTAAGGAAGTAAATGAGGAAAGGGTGGTGAAGGAGGGATATGAGGGGAGGAGGTTTACGAAGAAGGGATTACCATTCTACGGGGATAAATTTTTGGAGGGTTCTCTTGGACTGTGCAGGGGAGTTTGAGTTCTGTAGTCGGGAAGGGTTAGTACAGGGGGCATCGGTTTGCTGGGGGTTTTGGGCACGGGGGCCAAGATATCCATATGGTATCCTGGAGCTAGGTAGTTGTCCTAGTTGGCAGGGTGGAAACTCGGTTTTGTGCATAGTTGGTTCGTGGCTTCAAGCTAGGCAAGGCAGCAGCAAGAAGGACAACAAGGCAAGTGGACAGCGGAGGGTTAGCATCAGGCCAAGGTATTTTAAATTTACGTATTTTTTTTATTCTGTTATAAAATTAATATTCGTTGATAAATTTAGCATGTGTATGTGCTAAATTAAAAGGAATTATTGAATTTTCTGAAATCAAGTAGAAGTTACTGTTATGTTTGTGTAATTAATTGATGTTAAATTTATTCGGCTACTACACATGGTATCAGAGCCCTGGTTTAAAATCTGGAACCAAGGGCCTACCTACCTACCTACCTACCTACCCACCTAACCTGTAAGCCAAGTAACATTGAAACCTTAAGAAAATCCTGAATATAAAAGAAGGAGAAATATGTAAAAAATTCCCCATAGCGTCAAGTCTCTCTCCACTTATTCAAGTCACCTTCATGCCTATAAGGGTCTTGACCTCCTGCAAGAAGTAAGAAGTACAAAGACTAAAGAGTATTAGGTTCAAAAAAAAAAATCTTAAATATGAAAGAATATAGAAATGCCCTACTTCTGTTTTATTTTAGCAGAGGTTCTTTAAAATAAAATACAACATTCCAGGTTTAATAATTCAAGGTGGAATTCTAAGTGCAGTAGGTCTGTTGCAAGCCGGAGCCAAAAGGACTTTGCCAAAGTGGCATTTGTTCAAACAAAGAGTTCAAGTCCTGTACTCACTTCAATATTCACACATTTAACTTAATTCATTGTTAAGCAATAAGGAATAAGTTGGCTGTAACTGTTCAAATTCAATATTCTTTCCTACAGAGAATTATGCACTAAATTTCAAAATAAAATGACAAATTTAAATTTGAAAACCATAATTTTTTTTATAAATCTGACTATAATGCATTGTGGGCCTAAAAGTGCAGAAACCCTTACAAAAACAACAACAAACGCAAGACGCAAAACCAATTAGAAAGCCATTGCGCTAGCAGGCAATAGAACCTACACATGAATATGCTTAAGTACTTCCTAGAGAAATGATCATGAAGTACTCCAAAGAGAAGTATTAGGGAATATATGTATGGCAGACTTCTTGGAAAGAGGGACACCAATTGGCAGAATAAAAACATTCGTGGTAACAAGCTAAGAGGATTGGAATAACAACCTGCAAGTTTGATAGAAAGAACAAATACCATAAAACAATATTATAGAGGATCATGAAAACAGGTAGCTCTGTTTTTCTAGATTAAATTAAATCAAAGGCATAAATGAACAACTTTCACTGATTCAAATACATGACGTCGGACCATGTCGTATCATATAGATGCTACACCGGTCAATAAACCTGTTCCTGCCCACGTTGTTGCTACTGATACTGTGACTACTATATCTAAATATGCTCGGGCAACAAGCTCTAAAGATGGAACTGGAAGGGATGTTAGGTAAGGTGGTGACTTTCCAATGGCTCCTTCAACAAGTGCTACTGAAACCTTGCCGGTAAGAGATTGTTAGATCAAAGAAACCTACAAACCCTACCAAACCCACCCAAATTGCTCTTGTTCTTGCTCACGCTCTCTCCCCTTCAAGTCCCAGTGGACGACCTTCCAGTTAACGTCACGAGTTTCATTCCCACGGGGTAGAAAGTCCTTCCACTTGAATGAAGGCCGCCACAATGCCTGAGATGTAACGACCTTGGCATCATTGACCTTCCCCGCCTCGATGCATTTTGCAGCGGGCTCTTTCTGATTAACCCCGCGGCTCCTTGGGCAGTGCCTCTTGGTGGCCTTGATTCGTTGCAGCAGAGCAAAGAATTCCTCAAAGTTGTCGGTGTCGTTATTGGCGCCGACACATGGCCGCTTGGGACTCACCTCCACTAAAGTTGAATATAATTCCAGAGAGTGCTTTTTTGTCACAGTCTCCACGGTTGTCGGATCGATCTTCGAACCCCTTTATTTGGAGATTCGATCGTTAGATAAAAATTGGGTTACAAGAGGGTAAGGCCGCCTAGGTCGAGAGAGAGAAAAATTCCAGCGGAGACCATAAATATTTTTTAACGAGAGCGTAGGGTCGCTCCGGTGCAGAGAGAGAGAAAATTCCAAGGGAGAGGATAAATATTTGGTAACAAGACAGTAGGGCTGCCCAGGTGCAAAGAGAGCAAACTCCAAGAGAGAAAAATGATGTATAGAAAATAAATTTTGACTTCCATGGATGCATCAAAGAAAATAACTTCAAGGACATAGGGAAGTCTGCCTGGAATATAATGTACCATCTATCTCTGATTCGTAGCAACCTTTAAGAGAGGAAAAAAAACAAAAAACAAAGACTTAATATCATTTTGGCAGCAAGATCTTTGTAGTTGTTTGTGGCGAATGGGTCGTCTAGGTGTAAAGAAAGAAAATACCACGGGAGAGGAAAATAATAGATAACAAATAAATTTTGACTGTGCATGACAGATAAGTAGTGACTTCCATGGACGCATTGAAGAAAATAGCTTCAAGGACATTGTGAAGTCTACTTGGAATATAATGTACTGTCCTAATATTATCTGGACAGTATGTGGTGAATGGGTAAAAACTAAGAAAATAGTAAAAAAAAAAACTAAGACCTAATATTATCTGGCAACAGCCCAACACCTGCCATTTAACACAAAGCCTTGTGCTGAACACCAAGTTGTCAAGGAGGAGGAGCCAACGATGAAGCCTTTGTGAAAATTTGAAACTAACCCAAGCACAAGCACCAAACACCAGCGCACAAATCTTTCACCAAGCAACAATACAAGCCATCACCTGACAATTGAGGAAGGAGACCAAGGAAGAACTGATTATGTACCAGTTCAGTGAGAGAACAAAAAAAAATGCAGAGAGAACGACCATGGCAGCCGACCGCGTAGCCAAAAGAAAATGACAGGAAATGTAGAGTTAGGGTTTAGAAAGGAAGGCGTTGGAGGAAGCAAGGCGGGCACGTGGAATCCATGCGTGCCCGCACTTGTTTTTAAATTATTTTGATTTTTTTTTTAATTTTAAGTTTCTTTTTATAAATTGTGTGCGTGTTCGTTTAATTTTTTTTTTTTTATTCTAGTGTAAAGATAATTAACTTTAAATTAATTTAAAGATAATTTAGGTTAAGTTAATGTAATTAAATCAATTTAAAGTTAATTAAGTGGTTACACTAAATTATAATTTAGGTTAATTTAGGGTAGATTAATTTAAAGTTAATTTATGATAATTTAGTATAAAGTAAATTTWAAMATAAATAAAWAAATAWAAATAAATATGTAACTTTAAAATTATTAGTGTAACTAATTATCAAATTAAAATTTTAATTAAATTAATGGTGTATTTAGAGTAAAGTTAAAATACATTAAAAGGTTAATTAAAATTTTATAAGGTCCATGGGTTTTGAACCCAAGACCACCCACCAAGCGATGCGCCTTAAGAAGAGAAATAACACCAACGCGCCACACATCACTTTTACAAATAAATTTGCATATAAATAGTTTAATTATCAATAATAACATGGTACTAGCTTGAAGAATAATCTCTGATTATCCAAGCGTCAGGCTCATGAGACCTTACACACAATTCATCAAGCCAATCGCCAAGCCCTTTCATTCCATTCCACCAGTCTTTAGTAACAGAAGCAATGGAAAATGTGCGTTACACAGGGGAACACATGAACTTGAATGGAGGTATGAGGTCGACCTTTCCGCATTGTCCTGGAATCGTCGGGAAGGCCCCTAGGACATTTCCCAGGGGAGGGGGCTCAAGGCCACCGCTATATGGTAAAGAGTCGCTCCAAGGACAGTAGCCGCAGGGATTTCAATGGTAGCAAGTGTAGCATCTAATTGATCGCCAACAACTCAGACAGGTCCACGACCATCTCAGGGAACAGCTAGTAGGGGCAGAGGTTCCAGGGGAAGGAACTCATTTAAGAGACAATCGCATAACAATACACAGGTTCAATCTCGTGTTACCTGTTGGGGGTGCGGAGGACCCCATTACCAGCGTGACTGC
>JASDQU010437298.1:111057-152191 GCA_032191745.1 Picea mariana | reverse complement strand
TTCGACAGCCTACTAGCACTCTTGTCGTGGCTCGAACTGTAGGTTAACGATTACCTAGTTTGAGAGGACCCACGATGCCGTGAGGGAAAACTGTGACAGTCGCTCACGATGATTCTAAGGGGCGCGCAATAAGGCGGGGACCTTTTTCCTTAGAATCCCTTAGTCTCCCATAAGTTCACCTGGTGGAGTATTGACTCCAGGGGTTATTGATGTCTACCAAGTCAGTCAAGAGACGAGTGGCACTCTTGGAGCACGTGGTGCATCCTGAAGTGCACATCGCGCAAGGGAACAGATGAGGCGAGTGGCACCCTTGGAGCACCTAATGCGTCCTGAAGGGCACGTAGCGTTGATGATGATAGAGGAGTGAACCTAGAATGGCCTCAGGCCAAATAACATGTTAAGTAATTTTAAAAAATAATTTCCCTAATTAATTTCGCCCATAACGAAATTTAAGGCCTAAGTCTAAATTACACTATTGGTAAAATTTTGTATTAAAAAAAATAGTAATAAAAATAATAAAAATAAAAACAACTTAAATAATAATTATGATCTTCGTTAATCTTGTAACATGAAGGGAGTAAGAAATTTAATAAAAAGGTATAACATGAAGGGAGTAAGAAATTTAATTTATTCATAAAAAGTAAAATTATGTTGGATTAAAAGTTAAAAAGGGAATTAATTGTTTTATTACCTTAATAAATTAAAGTATACTAATTAAATAAGAAAAGAGGAAAAAGGGTTAATTTTCACACCTGCCTTTTTGAGTTCTAAGTAAAAGGGGAAAGAGGGAAAATAAAAAAAATAGGAAACTAGGGAAAAGAGGTAACATAAAAAGGGAAAAAAGGGGAACTTAAGGGAAAAAGCGGAAAGTCAACTTCGTAAATAATCTACCATTTAAGAGCTTTTCTAATTTTAAAACTGAATTAGCAATTTAATAAAAGGGAAAGCTATTAAAACCTGTAAGAGAATTTAGGGACACTTAGGAGTGATTCTAGGAGTAACTCTAGGTGGGTGAGGGAAATAGAGATAATTACTTTATTAAAAAAATTAATTTATGGAGGAATGTAGGGGATGGGCGACACTTGTACGGAGAGGAATTTTTAAGAATTTATTTTTAAAAGCTTTAATTAAATGAGATTTTAGGAAGGAAAGGAAATTCGAAACTCTATATAATGAAGGAGGAAGAAGGAAGAATATCATTTTATGTTTGCGTAACATTACGCTGCAGAAATATCAACTTGACTAATTTACTTGTGGGAGTTGGGATTCCCACCTCGAAGCGGAATGGTAGCTTGGCCTTGCAAGGTGAGTTGGGAGCTAGACGAAACCTATGGATAGTGTGTGTGGCCCCTTTGCGGCTCGGGGGGATAAGGGGGAAGAAGAGTACCCCTAGCATTGGCTGGGACGTACTGGTGAAGTCTCGATGGTCGACCAGTGGGAGTTGCACGGAGCGCGCGGACGTCACTCGGAGTGGGAAAACAGATAATGGTATGCCTTCTTCATTTTTGTATGGTAGAATGTATTAGGACTTATGCTTGGATCTGCTTATTAAATGAAAAAGTAAATGATGGTTTTTTTTTTAAATTTGTGACTAAAACCTTCCTTAGCCTAGCTTGATGGTTGTTGATTCCCATGGCCTTCGCTTTCCTGCATGTCTTAACCACCTGGTTGTGATTGGTTGTGTCCTTATTGGTTGCTTGCCTTTCACCCTTAGCTCCTCAGTCCTTGCCTGAGCAGTCGGCCATGAGCCTGATCTACGGTCGTTGCCTTAGCGTTAAAATACCTATGGATCTCAACGCCCTGCTTTCCTGTGCGAGGATGATGAGTGAAGGAAGAACCTGCTAACTGTCTACTCTGTGGATGTCCTTGCCTGATTGTTTGACTTGCGTCCTTCAACACGACCTTGGCGTTGGGATTATCTTGCTTCCTTGTTGTTTATTTTTTCGACTCGACTGATAGAACCCCTGTGATCCTTTTGATGAGTTATCCTTATGGCCCTGGCATTCTCTTACTGTTATCAGCATTTTATATTGGTATTCTGAGATGAAAAATATTTAACTTCAATATGTGTTGGGTTCTGGTTGGATTGACTGGTTTTATTACTTCGACGATTATAAGTGTGTAACGGATGTAAAAATTATTAAATATATTGTTGTAATTCGGTAAGGGATGAAAAAGAAAAAATTATGACTTCGGCGATTGCGATATGTGACCGCTATAAAATTTGACCCTGAGTTTTGTTTAATGATGGAGCATCTAGCCTTGCGTTCCTCTTACTGTTCTCTACGATTTTATTTTGGCTTTCTTGGGCAATGATACCCCGCATTACGTCACCGATTGTGCAAGGCGATTTTACATTTATGATATTAAACTTTTTATAAATTCCATCTGCCCTACCCCCTTAGTACCTCTGTAATTTTCTGAGGTAGCGATTATGAATGTCAGGAGTTGACCATTATCCATTTGGTAAAGTTGAGTTTCCTTTTTTTTGAGCGAATTTATTTGTACTTGTGTTAATCTTGGGGTGATTCATACCTGCGCGAATTCGTTTTTGAGAGTTTTTGTCTGATCGACTTATTAAGCGAGTTTTTGAGGAACTTTGACAATAGAGGTACAACGACTATCTCTCCTTTTTAATGACGGAAGGTATTTCGTTCTGCTGGTGTGTCCCTGTACCCGTATTGTCCCTTAGATGAGTAGCGTTGATTGATTGAGTCGTTGTGGTTTGGGCGAAATAGCCAGTAATGGCCGCCTGCATTTTGCTATTGCGTGGCACAACATTTTCCCATTAAAAACTACAAGTGGTTACCCCCATTGCATAGCGACTTATCTCCCCTTTTGAAGACTGCATTTTCATCTTAATTCGTCGGCGAGTTGCCTTGGGTTATGCCTGTGAGTTTCTCCGGATACCTGGCGATTGGCCCTTAGATAAAACTGGCATTTGTTTTCTNCCCTGTCATTGATTTCGCCTACATTTCCAGTTGTTGATGGCGTTTAATTTTGGCAGTTACCTTGCATTTGGTAAATGCGTACACCAATTCATAGCTGCCCACGCACACATTAATAACTGGCAGAGTTTGGGTGGTTGTGGTGGACTGTGTTTGATTGTTATATTTTGCAAGAGTAATCTCCTTAAAATCATTCTCCCTTCCCAACTTATAAAATACCCCCATCACTTCCAATCACCACCTTTTCCTGTTGCTTAATTCTTGTTTTCGTGACACATGCACACATGGAAGTCATCTAGTGTTCGATTCCCAATATTGATGTGAAATTATTCTTTGTGTTTGATGGTTATGGAGTTAGTTATTTAATTCATTAACACACTTAGTATGGTTGGATTATATCTTTCTAATCACTTAATAACTAGCATGAAATTGTACTTCCTTTTTTCTTGATCTTAATCAATGTGAACTTCTACTACAAGATATGATTGATTCTGTTACCAATGATATCCTTGTCATTCCTACTAGTAGCAATTGTATAGTTTTGTAGATTGGAAACTCAACACATAAGATATTATGATATCACTATCTAAGGCAGGAATATATTTTTATTTAAAGTAGTTTAGGGTAACTCAATAATCTTTATCTGGTTGAGAACCAACCCCTTTAGTGATGACCCTTTTTCCAATAATCACCCAATTAACGGATCATCTCGAATTGGTATTGTGAATAATCACCTTAGATTAAGTCAAAGTGTGCTCTAGATTTAAGGGTTAATTTATCTTCACACTTGTTGGATTATTTAGGACTCGTCATTTAGGACAACTTATTGTTTAGATATGAAGAAATGTGTGATCGCTTTAAGGGTTGAGTAGTGCACTTACCTTAATAGACATGTACCGTGCAGGCTAGCATGTTGATTGTTGAGTTCTGTTTTAGTTCACCCTTTGTGATGTGTATGTCCTTGGTAACCTTACAATAGTTTACCCTGCATGTCTAGACCTCTGATTTGGCCTTAGGAATTCTTGGATGTTGTCATGTCATTTATTGGATTGTGCATTTGTTGAGCGGTGTCTCCATGCTTCTTGCCCACCCATTGCTTGGTAGCGTAGGCATAGTCATCTTGTCAGTTATTTCATCCCTTTGCGCGTCAGATTCATCTTGAGTTTGTTTGTCCAGATGGATGTGTTGCGGCAAGGTTTTTGACGCATCTGGCGCCTGGGAACAACATGATTCCTGATGAGGGGATCATGGCATGCCCTGGGGAATAGTGGTGAATGAGATCTTGGCCGGAGTAGGTGCTTGTGTGAGTGTTGTCGAGCGTGCAAGTTGCTCTTGGCGCAAGGACTGAACGGCTTCAGGCGTTAGGTCCGCATGCCTTGAGGTTCTAGTCCTTGTTCATCTAGGCTGTGATGTCGGGGCGGGGATGTTTTCCCTTAGCTGGTAGGCGTGGTCATGTTGCGTCGGGCAGGTAGTCGTCCTCCTTGCTTTTCTGCGCATGTTTCGCCAGTTGTTTTTGTGCATGAGTGTGGGGTCATTGTAACCTGTTGCGTGGATAGGGTGCTCGCGTTCGTCATCAGTGGTGAGGTTAAATTGTTGTTGTCATCGCCTTCTTGCCTCTTATCTCCTGAAACAAAAAAAAAAAATTGCTCCGCTTGTTGGCATAATGTAAAATGTCATATGTCACCACATATTACAATGCAATATGTGATGACATATTAGTAATATGTGATCACATATTATGTCATTACATATTACATAGTAATATGTGATCATATATTACATTGTAAAATGTGATCACATATTACAATGTGATGTGTGATCACATATTACAATGTAATATGTTATCCCATATTACATTGTGATCACATATGACATTTTACATTGTAATATGTGATCACATATTACAATGTAATGTGATGACACATTACATTGTAATATGTTATGACATATTACATTGTAATTAATGTATGTGTTATATAATATAACACATAGTATGTGTTATGTTATTGTAATATGTCACGACATTACAATGTAATATGTTATGATATATTGTAATATGTCATGACATATTACATTATAATATGTTATGACATATTACATTGTAATTAATGTATGTGTTATGCTATATAACATAACACATAGTATGTTATTTTTTTAATTTTTGTTATATCTTCAATAGAGTTTGGAGTAAAAAACGATAGCGGGATCTTACAAGCTATGTCAGAAGAATTTAGTGTCTGGTTCTAGGGTAACATGTTTCAACAGGGAGAAGAATGGAAAATAGAGGGGGAGGGAGCGAGACTCCCTCCTACAAGAAAGTTGTGGTGGATAGAGGGAAAATCCCTTGTGACGTAGGGTTTAAGGACCTTCTGACAAGGACCTCGGGGTTGGTGCGAAAGAAACATAATGAGGACAATCGGGGGAAAAAAGAACAAGTGGGGGAGGAGACCAAAGAAGCCCGAAGAAACGCAACAGAGTCGACAAACCCAAGTGGGGGAGGAGGGAACAACCCATGCAAACCAAAAACATTGATAATCCCAAAGTTGATTCTAGAAGATCCCTAGACCCAACTCTTCAGAGACTAGATGAAGACACACACCCTGATCCACAAGTTTATGGGTTTGTGGCCCAGAGAAGAGACCCTGCGTAGCTGGATAAAGTATCAATGGAAGCCGAGTGAAGAAGTGGGGGAGGAGGGAACAACCCATGCAAACCAAAAACATTGATAATCCCAAGGTTGATTCTAGAATATCCCTAGACCCAACTCTTCGGAGACTAGATGAAGACACACACCTTGATCCACAAGTTTATGGGTTTGTGGCCTAGAGAAAAGACCCTGCGTAGCTGGATAAAGTATCAATGGAAGCCGAGCGAAGAAGTAGATCTTCACCTTGAATCTAAAGGCTTTTTTAAAATAATCTTCATGAATTTGGAAGACATAGATAAGTTTTTTGAGGGGGACCTTATTTTCATGCATCAGCGAGATTGTACATGCGACCTTGGAAGGAAAACTTCTCCCTAGAAAAGGAGACTTTAAAATGTGTCCCAGTCTGTCTCAGGCTATACTCCCTTTTGCTGGATTACCGGCTGCTACCCACGTTTGAAGCTATAGGAAATAAGTTGGGGAAATATGTTAAGGCGTCTGATGAAACATTAAAAGGAAAGTATACATCCTATGCAAGAATCTGTATAGAGATGGATGTCTCGGGGGCACTGCCAGAGGCAATAACTCTGGAGTTTAGAGATGAGGAATGGACCCAAAAGCATAGACTATGAACAAATCCCGTTTAGATGCAGAAGGTGTCATGAATACGGGTGCCTACTAAGAGAATGCCCGCTAAACAAAAAAACGGAGCAAGAAAACTCAAAACAATGCCAGGATGAGGAAGGTTTTGTTAGGCCATACTACAAAGGCAGAGGAAATAGAAGAAAAGGAAAACCCCCCACAACAAGCAACCTGGAATAGCTTTGAAGGACTGGGAAACCCAAAACAAGGGGGAGAGGAGGAACAAAAAAGGAGAAAGGAAAGGGAGACAAATGAATTGGAAGAAAATAAGACTACAGAGAATCAAAACCCTCAAGGAAATCATAGGCACAACAAGGGATCATTTGAAGGAGACAGAGACACAAATACACCAATGTAGGAGGTAGATGGAGATTCTAAAATGACATCGAGTGAGGTTGGAATAGAATACCCAAACCAAAAAAATATCGTGGAAAGGGAAGGGATAGACCTCTCGAATATATTGGAACAATGGAAAAAGAAAGGAGTCGAAAATATACCTATAGATAAGTTGGATCACATTGAATACCTCTTCTTTTTGAGGGAGGAAGCAAAAACCAGAGGAACCAAATGCATGCATGGAGAATCAGGAAACCTGGGTATCAAGATAGGAGACGGTTAGCCACAACACTCACCAAAGCAGGCAAGATGGATAAAAGGGATAAAATCAAACAATGTAGCCCTACAGGAATTAGGAGCGCTTATGATAAAATCAGGTAAGATCAAAAATCTTTTTCCTAACTCCCCCCCCACATGTTTAAAATGAAGGTTATAACTTGGAACATAAGGGGCCTGGACAACCCTAGAAAACAAAGAATCGTAAAAAATAGGCTGAATATGAAACAACCAGATATTTGCTTCATTCAAGAGACCAAATGCAATATAGACATAATGGAAATAATAAGTAAGAGGTACTGGAATAGGTACAATTTTCTGACTATAGATAGTCAAAACACTACTGGAGGTATTCTCACCTTGTGGAATCCACAAACGGTGAATCTACTCTCAGTAGAATTCACAAGACACGATAGGAAATACATAGGAGGTCATATGCACCAATGTATATGGACCCTAGAGGATGGAAGATAAAATAAGAATGCTCCTATACTTATAAAACCTAAGGGAGAGGAATAGTAACCTTCATTAGATTCTAGCAGGAGGCTTCAACATTTTAGCCACTTTGTTGAGAAAAAAGGTGACAATAGAAGATTAGACAGAGATGCCGAGGAGTTCACAACTTTCATTGAAAGAACATAACTAGTGGAAATTAGGACTAGTAATGGATAATTTACCTGGAACAATAAAATAAATCTACATCACCAGGTGGCTATGAGGCTAGATACGTTTCTAGTCTCGGAATCAATAATCTTGCAAGGATTAGTTTTGGAAGGCAACATCCTCCCCTGGGGGCGCTCAGACCACTGGCTGGTTTGTTTGGAGGTAAAATTTCAAGCAACACCAAAGAACAGGCCTTTCAGGTTCGAGAGGTTCTGGATTGACCACCCAACCTTTAAGGAGAACATCAAAACTTGGTGGC
Source organism: Picea mariana (assembly GCA_032191745.1). NCBI lineage: Eukaryota > Viridiplantae > Streptophyta > Pinopsida > Pinales > Pinaceae > Picea > Picea mariana. The sequence goes on along the minus strand of JASDQU010437298.1, from coordinate 144,423 downwards.
AAGAGGAAATCCATGAACAAGGGACAAAAATGTTTCGACTTCAGAAAAAAATTCAAGCACATAAAGGAGAAACTCAAGAAGTGGAACAAAGAAGTTTTCAGGAACATAGACCAGGCTAAAAAATTGATAGAGGAAAGAATGGGAAGGCTTCAGAAGCAGTGCATTCAATAAGGCTACACTGAGGAAATGGAAAAAGAGGTGAACCAGTTACTCTAGGATTGGGAAGTCAAATGCAAACAAGAAGAGACCCCGTGGGGACAAAAGTTCAGAGTTCAGTGGCTTAAGGAAGGGGAGAGAAATACTAAGTTCTTCCATAGATCAACTATAGCGAGAAGATCTCATAACAAAATTTTGAAGATTTGGGACCAAGATGGGATAGAGAGAGAGTCCCACTAGGACATTGAAAACACTCTGGTCAAACATTTCCAGGAGATAGCCAAAGAACCCAACCCGGATCGGACTGAAGCAATCCAGAGGATTGTAAGGCATATCCCTAAGTTGGTAACAAAGGAGCACAATGTCAACCTATGAAAACCCATATCAAAGGAAGAAGTCGACGAAGTGATCCAGGAGATGCAAAATGGAAAGGCCCCAGGCCCAGATGGATTCACAGTGGACTTTTTTAAAGCTTCCTGGGATGTGATTAAGTATGATATTTATGGTATAGTGGAGGACTCTAAATGCTCAGCCTCAATCCTGAAGGCCCTGAACACCATGATGATCACTATGATACCAAAAGAAAATGAAGCTAGAACTCTTGATCACTATAGACCGATACCCCTGTGCAATGTGGTGTATAAGATAATTTCGAAAGTAATAGCTAATAGATTGAAACCCCTACTCCCCACTTTGATCTCAAAGGAACAATTGAGATTTGTGGAGGGGAGGTAGATACTGGATAACATCATACAAGTCCATGAAATAATACACACCCTGAAAAGTGAAAAGAAAGCGGGAATGATAATACAGTTGGATTTGGCCAAAGCGTATGACAAAACAAGTTGGCACTATATGGAGAAAACGATGGAAGCCTTTGGGTTTGACTAGCATTGGATTAAATGGGTAATCAACTTAGTGTCTACAACTAGTTTTTCACTACTAGTAAATGGAGCACTAGACAAATTGTTCTACCCCTCTAGGAGTATAAGACAGGGGGACCCTTTGTCCCCTTTCATGTTTATTTTAATGATAGAAAGGCTAAGAAAAAGCATAAATACTGCAATGGCCGAAGGAGAAATCAAAGGCCTAAAACCATTTGAAGACTGCCCAACCTCAACACACCAACAATTTGTGGATGATACCATGCTTCATGAAATTTCCACTACTTTGTTGTTGTTGTTGCCCTGCTGCTTTGGCAGGTTCTCCTCTGTTCAAATCCTCCTCAATGGCAGTTTCCGCTACTGACCTCGACATCATCCTTCTAATCTTCTCAATCTCCTTGTCCAGCTGCTCCCACGACTGGCTCTCCTTTTGCAGCCTGCTCTGTTGCACTTCTTCCCTACAAATGGGTAGATCAACTAGATCTCCCATGCCATATTCTTCCTCTATGGCCTCAACTTGCCACCCTACTGCAAAATAGAGTTCTGCAGTCTGATTGCTGAGTCTCTTCTCAACTTCCCCTTTTGACACCTTTGCTTCTGCCAGTTCTCCTGCTGGTGCATCTCCAACTTCCTCCAACTGCTCCTTAGACTAGAATTTCCCTTCATCTGTTGTTGCATGCCTCGACATTGTAGTCATCATCAACTGTTCAACTCCCTGGCTGAAATTTCTGAGCGATTCCTTGGAATGATCCTCTGCTAACATCGATATGACTGTATGCTCTCGGCAGTCATCTACTGGTTCTGGATTGTTCAACCAATCCTCCAACATTTCTAACTCCTTCTCCCAAGGAGTGAGAATCTCAACTATGTGCTCCTCTTTTTCTCCTTGGGTAGCTTCTGACATCTGCTCCATCTCTTTGACAGTCACAACTGGCTGTCCTTCCGCTGTTGTTGCATTGGCAACACACACGCTAGCCTCAACTGGGCTATATGGCAGGAATACCTTTATCCCTCCAATCATCAGAATGCTCTTCTGATCTTCCTTCTCTATCAGCTGTCCACGTTGATATGAACTCACCTCTGAGATCATATTTTCTCCCTTACCCACCTAGAAATATGGCATTTCCTCTCTGCCCTCCTGGCAGTCTATGAGATCCAATGATCCCATCTCAGTGCCCTCCTGGCAATTTGAACTTTCAGTACCACCCTCCTGGCAGTACATGAGACCTTTACTTGATCTCTTTCTATTGTACACCTGGCAATTTGAAAGTCCATCTCTGCCCACTTGGTAGTCTATGAGATCTCTGCTCGATCTCTCCTCTTCATTATCACTGAGATTTCTCCCAGCTTCTGGTTCACACACATGAACCATCTCCTCTGTGGCCCTGAGGATTTTCACATACATCAGCCACCTCCTCAATGACCTTTTCTATCTTCTGGCCAACAATTCCTTGACTGGCCACTTTGCTTTCCTTCTCAGAGGCCATTCATACACCCAATGTGTCTTTGCGTTCTGTTGCATCCGTAGTGCAAGCTCTTCCATCCTTGCCTTTACCTCAGCGAGCTCTTTATCCATTTCTAGATTTTTCTTTTTCTTGCGGTCTTCCCTGTGACCACACCCATGGCCTTCAACAACCATCTTCCTATTCCTGTCTGCCCTCCTAGTAAACTTGTTGATGTCACTCCGCAACCGTGAGTGCTTCCAGCCTTTCCTACAATTCTCCTGACTGTCTATTGACTGTTGCCCATTTGTGAACAATCACCACATAGCTTCAACACTCTGTCTTCTTCTTCTTCTGTCTGTAAGCAAAGCTAGACACTCTGGAAGGAAGGCGCACAAAGTTTAACCTTTGGGAGGTCACGCAGGAGAAGAGATGAAACAGTCGGTGGAGACGCTTTGTGGAGAAGTGCCGAAAATCCCGTGGACCGTTGGATCTTGCAGATCTGTGAGAAGGTTAAGGCTGAGTGTCTTTTCGGTATTTCGACATTTCAGAGTTCGACATTTCATAAATTTCGATGAGAAGGATCTGTGGCACTTTGCATTGAAAACCCCAAAGTCGCGAAATGCGACGTGTTCTTGGAGTAGAGTTGTGGTCCCGGAGGAAGCAACCATTTCAGCATTTTGGCATTTCGGGGTTTGGGAGATCGAAGGACCAAGAACCGTCTGCAGCCAGAATCGCAGAATCGTGAGTTTCAAAATCTCGAAAAGTGGACCGTGGTCACGGGTAGATTTCGACATTTCGGGACTCGGGTGGTCGAGAGGCCAGGAGTCGGGAGGCGTGGAGTCCTGACTCACGAAATTGCAAAACCCCAAAATAATTCGGAGGAATAGCACGAGCCAGAGCTGTTGAGCCCATTTCAGCATTTCGAGGTTTAGGAAGTAGAGGAGGCATGATTTTGGAGTCACTGCATCGTGAACTCTAGGTTCACGAAATCCTGAAAAGATCTGAGCTCATTTCGGCATTTCGACATTTCGGGATTCGGGGATTAGAGTGACGAGAGATTTTGGAGTCACTGCATCGTGGACTCCTGGTTACCGAAATCCTGATACAACCACACCGTCGTGGTCGCGCGGGGGTGAAGACTCGCATCTGGTGCATGTTTGCATAGGTGGGGTTTTCGTGAAGGACCTATGGATCAAATTCGTGGGGTTCCAGTGAGGGCCCGAAAGAACTATTTTAGTTTTGCGGATTTGAAGAAGATCGATCCTGTGCGGATCTTGGCCCAAGGGTTGGGGGTCTTGCATCAGAAGTGGTATCAGAGCATTGATTCTTTGTCTGCATACTACAGGCAGAAGGAGGCAGAAGGAAAATAAAACAATACTCTGATACGCACCAGAAGTGGTATCATAGCAAGATTTGACTTCTGTAGGCGACAGAGGCAGGGAGTACCAATCTTTGCTTACAGACAGAAGAAAAAGAAGACAGAGTGTTGAAGCTCTATGGTGATTGTTCACCGATGCACAACAGTCAATAGACAGTCAGGAGGGTTGTAGGAAAGGATGGAAGCACTCACGGTTGAGGAGTGACAACAAGAAGTTTTCCAGGAGGGCAGACAGGAATAGGAAGATGGCTACTGAAGGCCATGGGCATGGTCACAGGGAAGACCGCAAGCAGAAGAAAAATCCATAAATGGATAAAGAGCTCGCTGAGGTAAGGGAGAGGATGGAAGAGCTTGCACTGCGGGTGCAAAAGAACGCAAAGACACATTGGGTGTATGAATGGCCTCTGAGGAGGAAAGCAAAGTGACCAGTCAAGGAATTGTTGGCCAGAAGACAAAAAAGGCTATTAAGGAGGTGGTTAAGGTATGTAAAAAGCCTCAAGGTGACATAAGACATGGTTCATGTGTGTGAACTAGATGCTAGGAGAAATCTCAATGATAATGAAGAGGAGAGATCGAGCAGAGATCTCATAAACTGCCAAGTGGGCAGAGATGGACTTTCAAATTGATAGGTGGGCAATAGAAAGAGATTAAGTGAAGGTCTTGTATACTACCAGGAGGGCGGTACTAAAAGTTCAAATTGCCAGGAGGGCATTGAGATGGGATCACTTGATCTCATAGACTGCAAGGAGGGTAGAGAGGAAATCCTGTATTGTCAGGTGGGCAAGGGAGAAAAGATGAGCTCAGAGGTGAGTTCATATCAACGTGGACAACTGATAGAGAAGGAAGATCATAAGAGCATTCTGATGATTGGAGGGATAAAGGTATTCCTGCCATATAGCCTAGTTGAGGCCAGTGTGTGTGTTTCCAATGTAGCAACAACATAAGTACAACCAGCTGTGACTGTCAAAGAGATGGAGAAGATGTCAGAAGCTGCCCAAGGAGAAAAAGAGGAGCACACAGTTGAGATGCTCACTCCTTGGGAGAAGGAGTTAGAAATGTTGGAGGATTGGTTGAACAATCCAGAACCAATAGATGACTGCCGAGAGAAGATAGTCATGTCAATGTTAACAGAGGAGCATTTCGAGGAATCGCTTAGAAATTTTATCCAGGGAGTTGAATAGTTAATGATGACTGCAATGTTGAGGCATGCATCAACAGATGAAGGGAAATTCTAGTCTGAGGAGCAGTTGGAGGAATCTGGAGATGCACCAGCAGAAGAATTGGCAGAAGCAAATCTGTCAGAAGGGGAAGCTGATAAGAGACTCAGTGATCAGACTACATAACTAAATTTTGCAGCAGGGTGGCAAGTTGAGGCCACAGAGGAGGAATATGGCATGGGAGATCTAGTTTATCTATGCATTTGTAGGGAAGAAGTGCAGCGGAGCAGGCTGCAAAAGGAGAGCCAGCCATGGGAGCAACTGGATGAGGAGATTGAGAAGATTAGAAGGTTGATGTCGAGGTCAACAGCGGAAACTGCCATTGAGGAGGAGCTGCACAGAGGAGAACCTACCATAGCAGTAGGGCAACAATAGCAACAACAACAAAAACGAAGTAGTGGAAATTCCGTGAAGCATGGTATCGTCCACAAATTGTTGGTGTGTTGAGGTATCATCCATGAAATTTATCCTAATGTTTGATATGCTAGCATATTCAAAGTTTGTCCATCGAATACATTCTCTACTGTTCGAACTATTGTTACTAATTTTATTTTATTATTGTTATAAAATAATATAATAAATTTTTTTTTGGTACACAAGAGACCTGCCACACTGCATTCTTTCTTAAATGTTTACAGAGTTGTTATGACAGACTTAAATGTTTACCTAACAGGCTTTGTAGCATTAAATGTTTACTTAGCAGGCTTGTTACAATACATTTTCTTTCATTTTTTTTTTATATGCAATGTTCTCTACAGTCAATTTGGGCAATACTGTACTTCAATGGCATTGTTGGTTCAATGGTTCATGCTTGCTTCTTGCATCTCCACTAATTTCTTATTTTCCTGTTGTTCTTGTTCTTGTTTGCCTGTTGTTCTTGTTGCAGTTTGCACGTTTGGGGTTCTGCAACCGCGATTGGAACTGCGACATTCCTGGTTGACTGGTTGGTGCTTGCTTCTTTGTTTGTTGGATGCTACTTATTGTTGTTTGATTCAACTTTGCAGGGTTCATTTTTTGCGGCTGCAGTTGGGCCTTTTCGTGCTTCTTAACTGGGTTGTTATTTGCTACTTGCTCTTGTTTTCTTAAGCTTTGCAATGTTGGGGTGTTGCATCTGCAATTGGATCTGTTGTTACATTGTTTTGCAGTTGGCTCCCCATAAAATACTATTAAGATAAAATAACATGCAAAATTTTGCAGTTGATGTAAATTGCATCTCTTACGGCTTCAACTAGAGTTTGTTGGGTTCCAACTCTATTTCATATCTGGCGATGATTTTTATATGGTTTATGTTTTACTATGGTTTCATAGTTATGAGAGTAAGTGTTGTTGTTTGAGCGATATAATTATTCTCTTCCTTTTTTTCCCTGCTGTAAACTTTTCCGTTTTTACCTTTTGTTCTGCCACTCTTTTATGCATTTCTAGTTCTATACTTTCTCACGTTTATGTTCTTGTGGGTTCCCATTGTGGCGAACTGAAAAATCATTATCTCCATCTATGTATTCACATCATGAGCCCGATCGATTGTCATTCGGTTGCATACTTAGCTAATTTTATGAATGTGGCTTCGCGGATAGGTGTTATCGAACTTATGGTAACTTATGTTTGGTGTATACATCTTGCACCCAGAACTTCCATCTCTACAATTCGACCCCGCACTCCTCAAAATCTCAACCCTGCATCTACCTATGATGAGTCTATTTCTCTGACCTGCCTTTCAGTAATTAGTCAAGTTTTCAAAGTTTCACGGGTTCACGCGTTCCCGGGTTCAGAAAAGTTTGAAATCATTTCGTTGCTCCCCTCCATCCCCGCTACCTTCCACCCTTCCCAATGGACATTAATTATGCTTTCAAAAGTGACAACTGACCATACATGTTTGAAAGGATTCACTTTAATAAGCGGAAATATCGAGGACATCTCCCATTAAAATGCATAGACATGCGAATATTATGGGATCTGATAATTTTTTTTTCCTGCATTTTGGATTTACAAAAACAAATATTGACTCTTTTAGTTTTTTAAAGGCTTCATGATAGAAACAATGCAATACTGTACTACCTCACTGCTATCCACGAAAGTGTCATTCACAGAGGCCTTGACGTCATGTCCCTCTTTCATACTCTGCACATGTTACATGTTATATTTGAGAATCTGCTTAGATATGAGAATGTTATTACATGTTATTAATCACTATTCAACGCACATATTCGAAAATATTGGCGTTAATAAGCGAAAAGATTGAGGGAATCTTCCATTAAGACGATTTAAACCAAAATATACAGAAGATTATACTGTCATCCTCCAACGTTTCTTTTAAATACTTATTGCCATTTCTCTCAATCTTCAAAGAGTTGGGATTTAGGGTGCCTTCGTTCTAATGTTCCTGGTCATGGACATGTAATACAACTTAGAGATGCCATTGAGGTCCAAATGAAAGAAGAGAGAATGGTTTTATGTGATGTGAGCTTCGAGCCAAAAAAAAAACTCTGTTATCCAACAAAAACTTAGACAGGATAAAAAAAAAAAAGTATCTTCTGGTTGGTGTTCTCCTTGTATTCGATTCTTTGGTTGGTTGAAAAGCCTGCCTGTAGATTTCTTTGTTGATCTTCTTTGTTTTCTTGCTGGGAGTTGGAAGGGATTTTCAGGTCACCTGCAAAATGCTCCTTCGTTGAAGTATATAGTTTCTTCCAACAACACCGATTTGTCAAGTGTATCGAATTCTGCAGAGCACATAAGAATTTGTCTTCATTAGAGGATTCACACTTACTGTGCCTTGCAAAATGGTCTGTAATATTAGGAAATGACGCGAAATATTACTCCATTCGTGAATGTACCCAGAAGCAGGTAAGAGAAATTGTATGGGTGGATAAAACAACATACTAAAATTACAGAAGTTTATATTTCAAAGTTTGTTGAGCTACTTCTGGGTGTGGTAACAAACTTGACAGAAAGCCATGTTCTTTGTAAAAGTTTGTTCACTGTCCTCTAGATGTAGTTACAGACTCCAAATATAATTAACTATCTATCGCTATTGCAATATTTTTATTTTACTACTCCTATGCATATAACTGGATTATGGACTTTGCAACATTTTCTGAGGATTACTTTATACTACCACCTTTTGCAAAAGGTTCCACATGTTCAGGTAATGATTTGGTTTGTGAAAATCACCTTTTACTACCACCTTCATGTAATCATCTTATTTCATTCTTTAGAAGAGACCTTAATGTAGTGGTGTGTTTCCAGATCTGTTTCCACCTAATGTCAATCTTCTTGCTGTTTCCGTTGCGTTGGATGGAGAAAATGCATTTCTTCTATTGCACGACACATATCCATTATCAACCTTTGCTTGGACATATCACTGGTTCAGGGTTCAATGTCCATGCCACCCAAACCGCATCGAATCAACATACATGTGGCATTCTTTTTAATGAGAATGAAACTCCTCCCAATTGCGATAAGTCCATACATGGTTTAAACAAAAAACATAGGCTAAGTTATCACAACTTGAAAAAGGTCAGGCGTGAAATTCATCCCAGTTGTGATGAGGCCATACAGGGCTTAAACAAAAAACTTAGACTAAGTTATCACAACCTGAAAAAGTTCATATGTAAGAGAGAAAAAAACATTGGTGGTATAGGAAATACTGTTGTTCTCCATTTCCACCTAATGTCAATCTTCTTGTTGTTTCCCTTGCGTTGGATGGGGAAAATTCATTTCTTCTGTTGCAGTTTATGCGATATTTGATTAAAAAAAATGTTCAAACCATACAATTTTTTTTTTTTTTTTTAAATATAGAACAATGTATTTTTTTGAACATACACCTATTCAAAAAGTTTTAGGCGTTGTTTGGGGTTCACGTCCTTCAAGGATGTTAAGTAATCACAAAATTAATATTATTTGTGCCAATGCAATTGAGTCGTCATCCACTATGGCAATTGAATTAACACTGCAATGTCAGATAATATATGTCTGACATGTGCTTAATGTCAAGGTCATTATCGCACATGACACCCAACGTCCAAAGATTTATGGACTCAAACCAATATTGTAGATTTCGTGAGAAAACAACACTAAAGTCGATGTTCTTTACAGGTTTGACAATCCTGCAGTTTAAGTTCTTTGACAATGACAACCCTGCTTGTTCACCGCATTGTCACAGTGCAATCAATAGCACTGTTCCCATTGCCACCACCAATGTCAATGTCCGAGGCCAAAGCTATCTGGAGCCTGGGGTCACTACCTATGTGGATTCCTGAAGGTGAAGCTACTTGGATTGAAAGTTGATTGTATGTCTAGTATCTTGCTGGATCCAGAGGTCGCTCAACACTATTTGACATAGAAACTGGCTGTCTGTCAATTCTGTTACAACTTTGGCATAAAACGTTATGTAATTTCAGAATATTGATTCAAACACTCATACAGTTTCTCACGTTCGTTGGTATCCAATTTTATAATTTCCTACTGAGTGTATTTAGGCATGGAGTAATATTTGGCATCACTTTTGAACATTCTAGACCTTTCTGTGGGCTGCCATGTCTGCCACCCCTACAATGAAAGATATATTTTGATGCAATTTGCAACATTTGAAACACTTGCCAGACTTGTGTTGCCGAAAGAAGTCATGTACTTCAACAAAAGAACATTTTGCAGTTGGCTTGGACATTCTTTCCAATTTACTGTAATAAAACAAAGAAGTTCAACATACAAATATTCAGGCAGGCTTTTCAACCAAACAAATGATCGAATACAGGGAGAGTAGTAGTCACAACATACTTGAATTTTTTTTTCTATCTCGACTTTTGTTGCCTACAGGATTTGTTTCCCCAATAATTGACATCACATAAAACGACTCCCTCGACTTTGAATTGGGTCTAAATCACATTTCTAAGTTGTCTCGGATGTCAATGGTCAAGAACATTACAAGGAAGGCACCTTAACCCCAAGTTTTCGACAGAGAGGGAAATTAATACTTAACAAAGAATGAAATGTTTAATAACCAGCCAATGCAAGCAGGCCATATCTAGAAGAGACAAGCTATTCAAAAAACTGAGATAGATCTAGTTGGAAACACCAATGAAGTCCAGGACCTGAAATTGATAATTAACTCGTTGTTTTTTACGAATCAAGAATTTGATCGTCAAAAAGACTGTCAACAAGCTTCATTATTGTACATATTTTTTATTGGTCAACGGAAGGCCAAATCACAGTCATTGTGGTAAATAATCTCAGTTGTATTTTGTAACCCATCTTATTTGAATATAGAATATTTGCGGTTTTATTTTTTTATGGTGTTTTCCAGTCTCTGGTATTGCTTTTCATTTTATTTTGTACATTTTTTCTGTGTGTCGTTAAACATGGACGACAGGATTTTCTTTCTGCTACCCAGTTCTTCAATTTAAATAAAGGCTACTATGTTTGTTTCTTACATTTTACATGGAAGAATAATTTGTCATAGGCCATACTTATGTGGCGCCCACCCTATACTTAAAGAAAAAAATTGGAGGACCCGTCCTGCTTTTATTCTTCGCGTCCTGTAAATAGAATGAATTAATGACAATTACAACTAGGCAACTCAAGTGTTGATGCCATGTTCCTGTTCAATATATTGCATATATTGCAGCTTCTTCTATTTGATAATATATGTGCATATATACTAATATGAGTACTATTGGAATAAATATAAAAAAATTCTCTTGGACAAAACTTATCCAATTATCTGGCCACCGGGTCACGAGTTTGCGATATCCAACAACTATGTCTCCTGTTCCGTCATATACATCTTGTAGCCAAAGAAATTCTGTGATCTGCAATTTATGTTTTAACTAGTGAGAACTCATCAGGGGTTCGAAAACATTGGCATTAATAAAGGAACAATATATTTTCTCTTGTTAGATACTTAGCCCTTTTCCCATTTTCTTCTTTCTGTCTATTATCGCTTTTTGGTTATATACTTAGTCGCCTTTCTATGATCACGGGTTCTAGGGTTGGCGGGCTGACATTTCTTCATCTCCATCTATATCCTCACATGACGAATCTGACCGACCACTGTTCCTTTCCATACTTAGCCAATTTTATGGCCGCGGTTGCCGGGTTGGTGCTTTCGAACTCTGATGCTTCTTGTTGCATTATATACACCCCTCACTCAAAACTTATGTGGTTTCAATGAAGTTTGCGAACCAAACAACATCCTACAAATTGGGAGATGATTTGCATTTGAAACATAAATAATCTATTAATATATATTAATATGAATACTATTGAAATAAATATCAAAACTTTCTCTTGGCCAATACTTAGCCAATTATCTGGCCACCAGGTCCCRGGTTCGYGGTATCCAACACCTATGTCCCMTGTTCYGTCATATAYATCTTGYAGCCAAAGAACTTYYGTGATCTRCAATTTATGCTTTTACTAGTGAGAACCCARCAGGGGTTCGAAAACATTGGCATTAATAAACGAAAAAATGGATTTTCTACTRTCAGATASTTAGCCCTTTCCCYCTTTTCTTCTTCCYRTCCATTATYRSTTTCTRGTTATATACTTAGTCRCCTTTCTATKATCGYGGGTTGYAGGGTTGGCGGGCTGACATATCTTCATCTCCATCTATATCCTCACATGACGAATCTGACCGACCGTTGTTCCTTTCCATACTTAGCCAATTTTATGGCCGCGGTTGCCGGGTTGGTGCTTTCGAACTCTTATGCTTCTTGTTGCGTTATATACACCCCTCACTCAAAACTTCTGTGGTTTCAATGAAGTTTGCGAACCGAACAACATCCTACAAATTGGGAGATGATTTGCATTTGAAACATAAATAATCTATTAATATATATTAATATGAATACTATTGAAATAAATATCAAAACTTTCTCTTGGCCAATACTTAGCCAATTATCTGCCCACCAGGTCTCGGGTTCGCGGTATCCAACACCTATGTCCCATGTTCTGTCATATACATCTTGCAGCCAAAGAACTTATGTGATCTGCAATTTATTCTTTTACTAGTGATAACTCAACATGGGTTCGAAAAGATTGGCATTAATAAATGGAAAATGGATTTTCTATTGTTAGATACTTAGCCCTTTTCCCCTTTTCTTATTCCCATCCATTATCACTTTCTGGTTATATACTTAGTTTCCTTTCTATGATCATTGGTTCCAGGGTTGGTGGGTTGACATATCTTCATCTTCATCTATATCCTCACATGATGAATCCGATCGACTGTTGTTTCTTTCCATACTTAGTCAATTTTATGGCCGCAGTTATCAGGTTGGCGCATACGAACTCACCTTTTCTTCTTCCTATCCATTATCTCTTTCTAGTTATATACTTAGTCGTCTTTCTATGATATCTGGTTTTAGGGTTGGCGGACTGACATATCTTAATCTAGATCTAGTTGGCAACACCAATGAAGTCCAAGACTCGAAATTGATATTCAACTCATTGTTTTTTACGATTCAAGCATTTGATCGTCAAGAAGACTGTCAACAAGATTCATTATTGTACATATTTTTTATTGGTTGGTGGCAGGCCAAATCACAGTCATTGTGGCAAATAATCTCAGCTATATTTTGTAACCCATCTTATTTAATATAGAATATTTGCAGTTTTATTTTTTTATGGTGTTTTCCAATCTCTGGTATTGATTTTCATTTTATTTTGTACCTTTTTTCTGTGTGTCAACATGGACGACAAGATTTTCTTTCTTCTGCCGAGTACTTCAATTTAAATAAAGCTTACTCTATTCGTTCCTTGCATTTTACACGGAAGAATAATTTGTCATAGGCCATACTTATGTGGCACCCGCCCTATACTTAAAGAAAGAAATTGGAGGACCCGTCCTGCTTTCATTCTTCAGGTCCCATAAATAGAATGAATTAATGACTTACAATAAGGAAACTCAAGTGTTGATTCCATGTTCCTATTCAATATCTTGCATATATTACAACTTCTTCTATTTGATAATATCTGTGCATATATACTAATATGAGTACTATTGGAATAAATATAAAAAATTTCTATTGGCCAAAACTTAATTATCTGGCCATCGGGTCCTGGGTTTGCGGTATCCAACACCTATGTCTCACGTTCCATCATATACATCTTGCAGCCAAAGAACGTCTGTGATTTTCAATTTATGATTTAACTAGTGAGAACTCACTAGGGGTTCGAAAAGATTTGCATTAATAAAGGAACAATAGATTTTCTTCTGTGAGATACTTAGCCCTTTTCCCTTTTTCTTCTTCTCGTCTATTATTGTTTTCTGGTTATATACTTAGTTTCCTTTATATGATTACGCGTTCTAGTGTTGGCGGGCTGGCATATCTTCATCTCCATCTATATCCTCACATGACGAATCTGACCGACCGCTGTTCCTTTCCATACTTAGCTAATTTTGTGGCTGTGGTTGTCGGGTTGGTGCTTTCAAACTGTGGTGCTTCTTATTGCGTTATATACATCTTGCACTCAAAACTTCCATGGTTTCAACGAAGTTTGCGAACTGAACAACATCTTGTGAATTAAGAGATGATTTGCATTTGAAACAAAAATAATCTATTAATATATTAGTATGAATAATATTGAAATAAATATCAAAACTTTCTCTTGGCCAATACTTAGCCAATTATCTGGCCACCGGGTCCCAGGTTCGTGGTATCCAACACCTATGGCCCTTATTCCGTGATATACATATTCCAGCCAAAGAAATTTCGTGATCTACAATTCATGCTTTTACTAGTGAGAACTCAGTAAGGGTTTGAATAGATTGGCATTAATAAATGAAAAATGGATTTTCTACTGTCAGATACTTAGCCCTTTTCCCCTTTTCTTCTTCCCGTCCATTATCTCTTTCTAGTTATATAGTTAGTTGCCTTTATATGATCGCGGGTTCCAGGGTTGGCGGGTTGACATATCTTCATCTCCATCTATATCCTCACATGACGAATCCGATCGACCGTTGTTCCTTTCTAAAATTAGTCACTTTTATGGTCACGGTTGCCGAGTTGGTGCATACAAATTTGCCTTTTCTTCTTCTCGTCCATTATCGCTTTCTGGTTATATACTTAGTCTCCTTTCTATGATATCCGATTCCAGGGTTGGTAGGCTGACATATCTTCATCTCCATCTATATCCTCACATGACGAATCTGACCGACTTTTTTTCCTTTCCATACTTAGCCAATTTTATGGCTGTGGTTGTCGGGTTGGCACTTACGAACTCGGCTGCTTATTGTTCTGTGATATACATCTTGCACTCAAAACTTCTGTGATCTATAATTCCACCTTGAGCTCCTAGAATACGTTAACTTCGCTCAAAGTATTTGTCCTTGCCTTCGATCCCCACTAACTCTGCGTCCTTCCTAATATACATTAACTATGCTCTTACTAGTGACAACTGAACACAATGGTACGAAAGAATTGACACCCAGTCCTCTGCCACATACAAATTGACTACCAGACTCCGACATCGTCCCCTCTTCTGTGTTACACATTATGCATTCAAATGTTCTGAGCTATACAATTTGGCTGTCAGGGCCTCGTGTCTTCTGGGGAGACCTTGTCACCCTATTTTGGATCCTCGCGTTGGTGGGTTCACGAAATCTCCAACTCCTAGTCATTGTTTCTTGTTCTACCCATCCTCATACTTCTTTCCAGATATGCAACACCAAATCTTTAATACTAAAATGACATCATGCAACAACCGTAAAGATTGTCATTAATAAGCAAAAGTCTCCAAAACCAACCATCCCTACAAAACTTGTCCAGAAACATGCGAAGAAGATCTTGCCAGGTAATGGCAAAGCTATTACAAATTTCAATATATTAGCGAAAACAAGTCTTGACCAACATTTCCTTGTTCCATACTTGGAAACTTTTTTTATTGTGGGTTCTCAGATTGACGACCTCAAAATTATGTTTAGAATCTTCCATGATTTGCAAACAGTGCCTGGAGTTTCGCAATATACAATTTGTCAGCTGGAATGTATGAACACTCTTAATTTTTCCTCTTTTCTCCCCCTCTATTATGTCTTTGTGGTTCTATATTTAGTCGTATATATATGATCACAACCTCATGGATTCACAAATTGGCAACTCTTTATCTATATCTTCACACCATGAGCCCAAACGAATGCAGTCCCTTTCAATACTTAGCCAATTATCTGATCATTGGGTCCCGGGTTTGCGGTATCCAAAATTTATGTCCCATGTTACGTCATATACATATTGCACCCAAAGAACTTTCGTGATCTACAATTTATGCTTTTACTAGTGAGAACTCACCAGGTATAGAACTTGTCCAGAAACATGTAAAGAAGATCTTGCCAGGTAATGGCAAAGATATTACAAATTTCAATATATTAGCGAAAACAAGTCCCGACTAGTGTTTCCCTGTTCCATACTTGGACACTTTTTTGATTACGGGTTCCCGGATTGACGGCCTCAAAATTTTGTTTCGAATCTTCCACGAGTTGCAAACAATGCCCGAAGTTCCACAATATACAATTTGTCTGCTGGAATGTATAAACACTCTTAATTTTTCCTCTTTTCTCTCTCTCTATTATCCCTTTGTGGTTCTATATTTAGTCACATATATATGATCACATCCTCATGGATTAGCAAATTGACAACTCTTTATCTATATCTTCACACCATGAGCCCGACTGATCGTGGTCCCTTTCAATACTTAGCTAATTATCTGATCACCGGGTCCCGGGTTTGCGGTATCCAACACTTATGTCCCCTGTTCTGTCATATACATCTTGCACCCAAAGAACTTCCGTGATCTGGAATTTATGCTTTTACTAGTGAGAACTCACTAGGGGTTCGAAAGGATTGGCATTAATAAACGAACAATAGATGTTGCTTATGGATTTCAACGAAATTTGTGAACCAAACATGATCCTACAAATTGGAAGATGATCTGCATTTGGACTAGAAATAATTTATTAATATATATTAATATGAATACTATTGGAATAAATATAGACACTTTCTCTTAATTTTAAATCTTTTCTCCCCCTCTATTATCCCTTTGTAGGTCTATATTCAGTGACATCTATATGATCACAACCTCCTAGATTCATAGATTGACAACTCTTTATCTATATCTTCACACCATGAGCCCGACCGACTGCGATCCCTTTCAATACTTAGCCAATTATCTGATCACCGGGTCCTGGGTTGGCAGTATCCAACACTTATGTCCCCTATTTCGTCTTATACATCTTGCACCTAAAGAGCTTCCGTGATCTGCAATATATGCTTTTACTAGTGAGAACTCACCAGGGGTTCGAAAGGATTGGCATTCATAAACGAACAATAGATGTTCTTATGTGAGATACTTTGCCCTTTTTCCCTTGTCTTCTTCCCATGTATTATCTCTTTCTAGTTATATACTTAGTTTCCTTTCTATGATCACGGGTTCTAGCGTTGGTGGGCTGACATATCTTCATCTCCATCTATATCCTCACATGACAAATCCAACCGACCATTGTTCTTTTCCATACTTAGCCAATTTTTCGCCCGCGATTGCTGGGTTGGCGCTTTCAAACTCCGCTGCTTCTTGTTCCGTGATATACATCTTGCACTCAAAATTTTTCATGATCTACAATTCCACCACGGATTCCTTTGCCCTTTTTCCCTTTTCTTCTTCCCGTGTATTATCGCTTTCTAGTTATATACTTAGTCGCCTTTCTATGATCGTGGGTTCCAACGTTGGTGGGATGACATATCTTCATCTCCATATATATCTTGACATGACGAATCCTCATCGGGGCCTCACATCTTCTGGGGAGACCTTGTGACCCTGTTTTGGATCCTCGTGTTGACGGGTTCATGAAATTTCCAATTCTTAGTCACTTTTTTATGTTCCGACCATCCTCGTACTTCTTTCCAAATATGCAATACCAAAGGTTTAATACTAAAACGTCATCATGCAACAACCCTAAGGATCATCATTAATAAGCCGAAGTATCGAGGACTAACCATCACTACAGAACTTGTCAAGAAACATGCAAATACATTTACTGTTTATCCCCATTTCATACTTAGACATTTTTTTGATTGCGGGTTCCCTTACTGGTGGGCTCAGATTGTGTTTCTAATGTTTCATGACTAGCAAGCAGTACCCGTAGTTCCTTGATATACAATTTGTCCACAGGAAAACATCATCATGCCCGAGAGATACAATTTGACCCTCGGGCCCTCACCTATATTGGATGTATCAGGTAGCCCTATTTTGAAGCGTCACCAACCGCTTTCGATAATTATCCATTCCTTACTTCTTGTTCCATGTCCCCGCCACCTTCATACTTCTCTTTGGAAATGCAATTGGTAAGATTTAATGCTAGAACTTTGTTGTGCATGAACCTTAAACATGTCATTAATGACCATCCTCTCTTCCATGGTACACATTTTGCATTCAAGTCCCAAGACATACAATTTGACTTTCAGGAAGTCATGTCTCCTGGGGAACCATTGTCACCCTGATTTTGAGGCCTGTCCGACGTATTTCCATACTTTCCCATTTCATGAAATCTCTTTCGTGGTTCCTCAGGTTGGCGGGTTCACGAAATCTCCAATTATTAGGCATTGTTCACTGTGCCTAACCAAGGTTTTCTGCTAATAGTTCATCATGCAACAACCGTACAGACCGCCATTAAAAAGAAAAAGCATAGACGAGACAGTGAAATTTAATTAAAGCTCGACTCATAGAATTTAAATTAATTTATCTTCTCTTATTTTCTCTTTTTTGCCCAGAGACATGCAGAAAAGATCTTGCCATGCAATGGGATATATATTACAAGTTTCAATATATTAACGAAAATGAATCCACCCATCCGTTTCTCTATTCCATACTTAAGCCACTTTTTTCGATTGCGGGCTCCCGGATAGGCGGGCTCATGTTTTCACCTCCATTGTTTTGTGTCCTGCAAACATTACCCAGACTTCCAGGATATACAAATTTCCCTCTGGACTTTCCTCTCATACAGTCTTCGGTGTTATGCGTATTGCACTCAAAAAGTTCTGAGACATACAATTTGACCCTTGCGCCCTCACCTCCAACAGTTGTACCTTGTAACCCTTTTTTGAAGCCCACTCGACCGCTTTCGATAATTAGACACTCCTTAACTACTCTTTCCTGTCCCCATGACCTTCGTACTTATTTCTTAATATGCAATTAGAAACCTTTCATGCTAACAACTCACCATGCAAGAACCATCAACATTGTCATTAATGAGCGAAACGCTCAAGTAGATCTTCCATTAATACGCATTAAACCAAGATCTCCAGAGAGTTACATTGTCCCTTCCGATTGTTCATCTTAAACATGGGTCATCACATTGGCCCATTCAAGAAATCTCCAATGCTTAATCACTCATTGTCGTATCCGCCATGTTTGCACTTTTATGTGTGCAATTACTAGTCTTTAATGTTAACAACGCATCATGCAACAAACATCGAAATTGTCATTAATGAGTGAAAGTATCGAGGATATCTCCCATTCACACGCATTGGACCAAGATTTGCGCAGCGTTATATTATCCCTTCCAACTTTTCATTTCAATCATCGTATGGAGAAAACAAACATTTTTGTAAACTTATGGCAGCAGGTCGACAATAGTTTTGTGGATACACAATAAATATCTTCGGACGTTAGGACAATAAATTCCAGTAGTCCAGGGCATACTTTTACTATTCATCCCATTCCACCCAAAACGAAGTGATTTGGACCACTAGAATTGCTCGTGCAGGCTGCGTCCCTGGGGTTTTTGACTGTAAGGAGGTGGTCTCTTGGTGCACCGAAAAATATAATCCAATCCAAATAATTATTCCACTGCGCGACCATTCTCATGTTTCTTTGTCACCTCGGGTCTTCTGCAAGATGTTAAAATATTTGGAGCCAACATTGACCTTCAGAGGACAAGACTGCAAGCGGTTCCTAGAAAAACATGATAACGGTTTGGACATATTAGCCAAGTTCCTCGAAGACCTAACAACAGTTCCTAAAGATATCACAAATTTGCAGGTAAGTTCCTTTAGAAATCCATTCCAAGAAATTGCTTGGTTGTTTACAAGAATAAAGGGACATGCATCCACGACAAGCATTTCCTATATAATTATTTACATTTTGTACTTCACAGTCAAGGAAAAATTCATTTTCGATTGGGGGAAGCTAATTTCCATTGAAATTTGTTCCCAGTTGTCATGATTCAAAGAATCGAATAAATTTTATATGTCATCCTACTTGATTTTCGCAATAGTGCATTGTTGTCTGTTTCCAAAATTGTCTCTTTCCAAGAAAATAAACTGTGGATTCAACCCAGTAACATTCTGGTACCAGGCCCTGTGGAGGCACAAGGCCTCCCATTGTTTTTATGAAGTTTTTAATGACTTTGTCTCAATTTTCAAAGATTTATTGTTAGGGAAGGATGCTCCCCAGATGTCTAGCCAGGCAACCAAGTTTTTCAATAAGAAGGGCACACTTGAACAAAAGGAAAATCACAGTGTACTAATGGTCTTTGGCTCCAAGGAAAATCCTTCTTTCCTTCCATGCCACATCACAGACAAGATGTTTGTTGTAGAAATAGAAAGGCAATACAACCACTGGTTGCATTTTTTCCATGAAAAGATATAAAAAAAAATTCATTCCTCTGCCCTAGAAAGTCGGGGAATTCGTGTGCAGAAAAGTCAACAAGATTGGCGAATTCGCAGGCCATTTCAAGAACTTGAACCTAACATATGCTGAAAGGCTAAAAGAGTTTGGCCCTAATGGGATTTTTTGAGAACATTTACTAGCAGTTGGCTTTAGCAGTTTTTTTATCCATAGACGCCTGATCGAAGATAGGGACAATGACGATAACAATCCTACGTCTGGCAGTTGTGACGTAGAGACATTGTAAAGCACGACTGAATTGTATAGACAACATGGAAAAGTATCCGGTGAGAAGAGTGCCCAGTCCCCCGCGAACACTCCCAAGAGCATGGAATAATGAAGCAGCGCTTCAATGAACCACCCCTGTAAGAAAGAAACCCGAAAATCTTCAAATGGAGGAGGAGATAAGAACCCTCCTTGCACAAAAATTGATAGTTCTCACAAAGTTCCACTGACGAAGAAGAGAAAAAACCTTGTAGGGTAGGCGGACGAACCCGAAATTGAAAGTGAACAGATGCAACTTGAAATTGAAACTGAACACATGCACAAAGTTGGTCTGTCGACAATGGAAATAACTGAGACCGACATTTTTTTACGAAGATGAATCCTTCGTATTCCAGAGCGTTGTTTTTGACAGTCAATCTAAAAATATGGTCATTGAAAAGAGATATGTAACAAATAGGAAAGACAAATCTCGCACATAGATTAACTTTAGGAAAATGCGGTCGTCGCAAATCTCCCTATTTCACCACATAACCGATGATGCTCTTGATTATTCCATTGGAGGAATTGAAGCGGAGAATGCCAGACTGAAATACCGCGTCAAGGAATTTGAGGAGGCTTTCATTGCTACCCCAGAGTTTTCCAGTCCTTTAGAAAAAAACATGCCTGCTACCAATGCAACCAAGATAAAAGTATCCTCCACCCTCCTTGCATCGTGTAGAGCCCTTATAGAGAATAACATCAAGAAAAGTATGCAGCTAGTTAAGGAAGTCTGAGAAACATTACAAACTATAGCTTCCTTCCGAAAGAGGGCAAATGATTTGCATGAACATTTGCAGGCGAATTTAAAAAATGATCAACGTTTTTGTGAACAGGTGCTGACCACTTTTTCCAACCATGCCATCAACATCTCGGATCTGAAAAGAAGACAAGAGAATCTCCCCTCCCCAAAGTGGACCAAACAATTAAAAGCATGATGGCAAAAGAAAGTTAAGAACCTGGAGCTCACTGTCGAATCATGTAAACAAGCCATATCAGAAAATGAATAATTATTCAGAAACTTGATCCAAATAGACTTAGCCGGAAGTACCAACGAAGTTCAAGACCCAAACTTAATTCTCAAATCCTTGTCAATGACCAAAGAAGCATTCGATGAACAACTTGATATTTTAAAGGGGTTGTCTTTCGAAAAGTTTTACGACATCCTTGAATATCGTGTAGATGAGCTCGAGAGCTGGGTACTGGACTATTCAACACATAATGAAGAAATTGAACAGAGTGCATAGTATTTCAATGGATCTAAGGAAATTAAAAAATGACCTTTTCGACATAGAAATCCAGGATGAAATCAACATGGCCCCCATGAGAAGCTACATTGAAGAATGGTTCCAACAGAGAATGGAAAACCTCATTGAGGAAGGGAAACAACCGGTTGACATGATTCCAACGAAACTACATCGGCTTCATAGTAATTCTATACTGATGTCATCTTGTTTTCTTTATCAATCCAGTTATTCTACCTCTTTAAATAGAAATATCCAACCAAACACTCATAACTTCCAATTTCTTCTTTTCAGGTATTCCTCTCTACCGTCGCGCACTTCTTCTTTCTACAGTCCTAATTCTTGTACTTATTTTTTTTTATGGTCTGTGGGAGCCCCAATCCCAGTCTATATGAAAAATGCATTTAAATTTCCAAAAATACGGAACATATTCCAAAAATATGTAACAGACATTATTAATTTTTGATAAATTTCAAATAAAATTAATTTGGGAATGCTAAATTTTTTGTGTCCAGGAACCTTTGTTGCAAGACAGTGTTAGTATTCTATTGTATTTGAATGTTTAATGTGTATGCTTCAGAAACATGTAACTTTGATAAATTTCAAAGAAAATATGAACCTTTGTTGCAAGACATTATTAATATTCTATTGCATTTGAATGTTTGGAATAGAGAACAGATTCCATAAATATTTTTTTGATAAATTTCAAAGAAAACTGATTCAGGAATGCTAAATTTTTTGTGTCCAGGAACCTTTGTTGCAAGACATGATTAGTTTTCTATTGTATTTGAATTTTTAATGTGTATGCTTCAGAAATATGGAACAAATTCCAGATTTTTGATAGATTTTAAAGAAAACAGGAACCTTTGTTGCAACACATTATTAATATTCTATTGCGTTTGAATGTTTAGTGTGTATGCTTCAAAAATATGGAATAGATCCAACCTTTGTTTAATATTCTATTGTATTTGAATGTTTATTGTCTATGCTTTCTGGTCCTTTTTCCCATGAACCTTTATTGCAAATCATTTAGAAAGAAGTTTTCTAAGTACCATGTTTAAACTATATACACCCCTGAAAACACCCCAGGAAAAAACTTCCTCGTTCACATATTAACGTGAGGGGTCATATACAAGCCAAATATCTTGTGAGTGACCAGTCGCACGCTGCCACAAAGTCATCCTCTACATGGATACCACATGTGCTTCAACTTGCTTCCCACGTGTCTGTACTCGGTCCTGCCGTAGCAGTGCATTTATTCTCATTCCAACCTGGCAGGGACTACGCTGCCATGCATCATTTGTTATAATATTATAACAATTAACATTGTTATATTATAACAATGTTATAATATACCATTGTTATAATATAACAATGTTACATTGTTATATTATAACATTGTTAGTCCCTGTCGTAGGTAAGCAGGGACTCTAGCATTCAATTCGGCATTGACTTTGCATTAGTTTGAAGTTTGACCATATATTTTTTCCCAATCTGTAATGTTGGACATAGAAAATTCAAATTTTTATTTTTTATATATAAAAAAAGCAACCTATTCTTTGCAATCTTATTGGATAATACATTTGAAGTCTTATTGGGTGCTTCCCTATTCCCAATGTTTTATTTTTGGCTATTCCTAATCTCTTTCTATGTTTTAATGTTTGATTTTTCAAGCTCTTTCACAATGTATTTTTTTCATTTTTACATAACCTCTTACCAAATTCATTTTCCCCAACTTAGATAACCTAACTTTCTTACCCAATGCATTTTCCCCAACTTAGATAACCTAACTTTCTTACCCAATGCATTTTCCCCAACTTAGATAACCTAACTTTATTGAAGCTCTTTCAAGTTTATCGAAGAGCTTTCTGACAATGACGACGCTGCATTATATAATTTTGCAGATCATTATATCAATTTTGCAGGTCATTATTATATTCATGTCTATTGATTGGATATATGTGAATTGAGGTCAATGCCTCTGCCTCATTCATGCAGGTCACCGCTTACATTGTCTCAATCGCCTTCTTTTTCACCCACTTATGCCTTATTCACCACTTCCTTGCAAAAAGAGTTATCATAAATAAATTAACATTTATCATAAATACATTTCTATATGCACCACCTTAATAAACTCGCTGCCTTCCAAACAAATAACGAAAACATTTATCATGAACAAATTAACATTTACCATAAATAAATTTTTGGATGCACCGCTTTAAGGAATGTGTTGTCTTCCAAACAAATAACAACAATTTGACATACATTTCTACATCTTTGGATCTTAGAATGGAAGACTGGTCTACGAATTATTCTTTTCTATGAACTATGTTTCTCTGTAAACTACATCTTGCAGAGACTATTATTTTCTATGAACTATGCTTCTATGCAAATTACATCTTGCAAAACCTTTGTAAGAGGCTATTTCTTTGGATCTCAGAATAGACGGAACATAATAATGAACTATGAACTATGCTACTTAGATAGCGGCTACAAAAACTACATATGCACCTCACACATGGTGGATAATCTTCTTTGAGGTACGAGCTCATTCATTTCATGTCTATTATAAATTGCTTTACTACATACTTGCAAAGTTTATGTAATAAACACTTTGTATATATAGGAGGAGCGAAAACCTTAGCTTTGGGGAAGTTGTAAACCTTCATGATCCGTCTCCCCTCATGTTGTTGATCCCTGTCCCATCGTTGTAGTTCCTTATTCCTATTGATACCTCGACCTTGTTCCTTCTAGTGTTTTTTTTTTTTAACATAAGCTGGTAAAGATATATTAATCAGTGTGGATAAATCCACTGAGGTTACAAAAAGAACAACCATGAAGGGTTGTGTCTGAGTTCTTCACTGTGAGGACTATTACAAAAATTAGAGTGTTCAGGTATCCCCTTTGCTTACAAAAAGTGTTGTGTGGAGAAGTTCCTACATATATTATGCAGTAGGAGCCGCTTAGATACACGAACTGACAAAACATAGAGCTGTTTGAGATTATGGGTGACTAGCTTAGGAATTCTTATCCTCGTTGGAGTGTTGCTTGTGTCTCCTGGACTCAGAAAGGAACACATTCAGATTTGGCATCTGATTAATCAAATTGGACTGAACATTCCTTGAATATCCTTACTAATATTCTATATTTCTTGTTGGGGGCTGCATGTCGTCAAGCTGATCCAACCTGAGCTGAAGAGTGACTATCTGCACCCGATTGTCAACTATTTAACTTGTCTGTGCCTCACTTTCATCTTGTAGCTTACTGATAAGAAACCGATGATGGGAAAGATTTTCCATCTCAAACACCCTGTTGGCACTCAACACTCCCAATTGTTCTCGAAGATTGTTGCATCCTCCACATTAGGTTCCCAGTTGTCTTTTGGCCAGGAGTCCAAGTCTTCCTGCATGGTATTCTCCTATTGCATTTCACTGTCACTAGAGGAGAGACCGGATTTGGCTGGATCTTGTGGGTTCTGCATGAGGCCTAGGTGTATAAGCTGACTTGGAGGGGGGGGGAAGATGACTGAGGGGCTGCCCAGCAGGAAGCAGAGGGAGGGGAAAGGGTATGGCGAGATGGATACTCCAAGCACTGCAAATAAGTAATTTACAACACTCGACGACACAAGAAGCTCGTTGAAGAATACAGGAATGACTGTAGGGTGGTGAGGATATTGATATAAGAGTCAGGGTGGTTTGGAGAGGCAAACAATCAGATAAGGTTTCCCATAAGGGCCAAACGCAGTGCAAGGATGACTGCAAGATTGTCAAGGGGGAAGGTGACGAACGAGCCTACAAGTTTGTGAGAAGAGTCCTTTACATAGTATTGACTGACGCCATGGAGGGGAGACTGACATCAAGGGAGTTGAATCGGCGAGGGAGGTGATAGTCCTGATCATTATAATCACACAGGAGAGCCAGATACACCGGTTTTCCCATGTGAGAAGAATATTTCACAGTGCTTGGAGGTGAGATCATCTTGTATGCTTGAGGTAGATGAACTGCATATGGAACAAGCCATATGGTATGACGACAGGTTGTCATGTGGATGACTGAAAGAGTCCACCCATCCATGTCGTGACTTTACTTGCAAGCTGGACCCCGACTAAAATGGGTGTGAACGCTCCCTTTTCGCCACACTTAGGTGGATCTGGTGTTGATCCTAACCATGTGGTCATGGGGGAAGATTGCGCTCCAAGGGGAGGGACTCCTTTGACTAGCCAAAATTCACTCTTGGACACTCATTAATATAAGTTGGTTGGGGTTGAAACTCCGTCGATGCTGAGAGTGACGGGAGGTGTCCTAATGGCTGCATTGGCCATCTTGTCTGCTTCACTGTTGTTACTGCAGAGGATGTGAAAGAAGGTGAGATTGATTCCTTTGGAGGCCATCCTAGTTCTGTCCAGGATCTATTTTAAGCTGGGATATTTGGGGTTTGATCCCTTGACCATCAATCTTATTATGGTGAGAGAATCGGACAACAAGCTTTCTTATTCCCTTGGAATGGGCCAGTTGAACTCCTTTTAATAGAGTGTATGCCTTAGCTTTGTTGTTGGTAGCCATCCCTAGACTCCAGTGGTAACGAGACGCTGTTTTTCCCTTGGGATCATAGAGAATACCCCCTGCACCTACCTCCCCTGGGTTTCTTTTAGAAGCTCCATTGAAGCAAAGAGTATGGGTTTTTTTTCTTCTGAATCCAGAGTTCCATGTTGAGAGTGTGATGAAGCTGCCAGCGTGATCTTGGGGCTGCCCGAGGAGACTTAACATCCCTGAGATTGAATCTTGCTATCCAATCCTTTTCCCAGTCGTTCCAGTTTATTGTATCTTCGATTTTAAGAGGACAAGAACATATGGTTTCAAATAGAAGCAACTTTTCCTTAGCTGCTACTGTTTGGGGGGGAGTAATCTTACCTTGAAAGATTTTTCTATTTCTTCCTTTCCAGATCTTCCAACAGAGAAATTTTGCAAGCGCCCTCCACACTCGTTTCAATATTGGTTTTTCCTTGAAGGAGCCCTGATAATATTTATCCCAGTTCCCCAGGCTGGGGTGGAGGGAGGAGGTCCATCGTATAAATCTAGCTAGGTCTCTGAAGGCAAGATTCCAACAGTTTTTTGCAAAGGGGCAGTCCCATAACAGATGATTGATATCTTCTTGACTGTTGTTACAAAGTGGACAGATGAAGGGACCCAAGTAGCCTCTCTTCATGAGATTCTCCCCTGTTAAAATCTTGCCATGTGCTAAAGTCCAGGTGAAGAAGTTTGATTTTGGGAGGGAGTCCCGATTTTAGATATTTTTCCATTTTGCCGAGGGATGATGTCCATCTGTGTTCTCAAGGAACTGACTGTATCCTGTTGTTACTGAGTATCCTTGGCTCCCCCATCCCCTGATTTATGGTCGTGTTTTTTGGATGGGCGCTGCCCCTTTTAGTAGCTTGAGCAGGCTTTTAGCCTATTCTGTTAAAATTTTGGGGACATTCCCCAAGCTCCAATCTTTCTAACTACCATTATCATTCTAAGATAAGATATCAAACATAGTATGCTTTCTCAGACCAAGCATCCAACATTTTAGATCTGAGAGGTTTTCGTCTCTGGGGTTAAATATTACCCTAGAGATTTTGTCCTGCCAGTTTTTTATTTTTTTTCCATTTCCAGGAATCCAAGAAAGGTGTTCTCTGAAAAAGGGGGCGACTCCCTTTATTAGTTTCCAGATTTGGGATCTTGTTTGGTGGGGATGTAGATTGTCCATGCTTATTTTTCTTTTTCCTAGTCTGTATTTTCTTATGAGCACCTACTTCCACCAATCATTGTCCCCTGAGATTAGTCTCCATAAAATTTAGTCTCCCATTGCCGAGTTGGTGATTTCGGGGTCTCGGGTTCTCAGGCCTCTCTTAGATTTCGGCTGGGTGATCGTTTCCCACTTTACTAGGTGGAGTTTTTTGTGATTTGAGGCCCCTCCCTGCCATAAAAATTTGTGAATGAGTTGACTCATTGCTTGAAGAATTCCCTTTAGGGCAAGGAGGGTGGAGAATTGAAACATGGGAAGGGCCGAAAGGACAAACTTTATTAAAACCACCCTGCCCACTGGGTTTAGCCATCATGCTCCCCAACTATCCATTTATTCTATGAACTTTTGAAGGATGAGGTGCTAGAATTATCCGGTAAGCGTTCTGAGGCAGAGGGGGAGGCCTAGATATTTGAAGAATTTCCAGTCTTGGGTGATGGCGATGCCCATTATTTGAGTTATACTAGCCCTGGTACCTACCGAGACATTCCAGGTATAGATCTGCGATTTTTCTTTATTTAGAGAGCCTCCTGAGACTATGATAAAGGTATCCAGGACTCAAAGGATTCTTCTGGCTAGAATTTTGGAAGCACTGCTCAGAAGGATTGTGTCGTCTGCGAATTGGGAGTGGTTTAGTATTTTCACACCTTGGGCGATTTTTATACCAAGAATGTTTCCAGAGGCACTTTCCCATTCGAGGCTTCCATTTAGCGATTTTGCCATGAGCACATAGAGAATAGGGGAGAGGGGGAAACCTTGCCTTAAGCCTCTGGACACCTTGAAGAAGGGGCCCGGTCGACCATTTATTAGAGGCGCTATCCATGGAGACTCAATGCATGAGTCAATCCAATTCACGAAATTCTGGCTGAAACCAAACTTGCGCAAGACTTTGAAGAGAAAATTATGCTCCACTCTGTCAAAAGCATTGGCCATATCTAATTTTTAAGCCATTTTGGACTCCCCACGAGTGTTACTGGCATGATTTCTTCTTGGACGAGAATGTAGTTATCCCAGATCTAATGTCCTGTGACAAAATCTCCTTGGTTTGGGAGGATTAGCGCGATGAGGAGGGGATTGACCCTATTTTCTATTATTTTGGCTAGGATCTTATAGGAAATGTTACAGAGCGAGATGGGCCTGAAGCGATTGATGGAGGAGGCTCGATGTTATTTTGGGAGGAGAGAAAGGAAGGAGGAGTTCGTTGCTCCGCCCAGTTTTTTGGCTTTGTGAGAGAAACAAATCATTTTGGTGAAATATTTTTGAATGATGGGCCAACATTTTTTATAAAAATGAAGAGTGAATCTTTCCAAACCCAGAGCTTTGTCTTCATGAAATTGGTTCAGGACTATGAAAATTTCAACCTCTTCTATGGGTCGGTCTAGAAGGTGATTATCTGCCTCTGTTATTTTAGAGGGGATATGCTAGAGAAATAGATCAGAGAGGTGTTCATCATCTTTACCAGAGGTTGTATATAGGTATTGGGGTGATGGTCTGAACTAGCCTAGGGGAGATTCATTGAGCATGGCTTATCAGGGAGGGCCAATAATTCGCTATTGATTAGGAATCTATCTAGTCTAGTTGTGATATGACTGGGCCCTGCTCTTCTATTGTTCCATGTATAGATCCCTTTACTGGATGGGATGTCATAAAGGTATAGATGTGAGATGAGGTCCTCCAGTATTTCTCGGAATTGATCTCTGATGATCGATCCTCCTCTTTTTTCCATTGCAACTCTGGTTGTGTTAAAGTCTCCTACGATAATGAGGTTTTGGGGGGGTTTTCTTTGGCAAGGTCTATCAGAGATTGCCAACATTCAATTTTTTCATTGTAATTATTTGGTATGTAAACGTTAATGATGGAGTAGAGCATACCTGAAGTTTTATTGAGAAGATTCCTCGGATCTAGAATTGGGTTTGCGTTTGCACTTGCAAATCAAAATTTGTCCTTTTCTAGAGGATTATGATTCCACTTGAAGCCCCTCTGGAGCTCACTGCGTGTCCATCACAATTATTCCATATTTTTTGAAGGTCATTGACAGTTTCCAGTTCCCCTAGTTTCGTCTCCTAGAGCATGAGGATTGAAGGTTTTTATACCTGTAAAAGTTTTTTGATATCTTCTTTCTTGTGGCTACTACCTAATCCCCTACAATTCTAGTAGACAATTTTCATCATTTATCAAGGTGTTTTCTTTCCCCCCCTCTTGAGGGCTGTGAGATTGTTCCCTTGTGCTAGGATGCTTTATTCTTACCGACTTTTCCATCTTTCTTGAGGGATTCCTTAATAGTTTTTTGAATCCCTAATTCCTTTTCCCTATCAGCTGTTGATTCCCTTTTGTTTCGATATGATTTCCTTCCAGGTTTCTTGCTGTTGATGGTTTGGGTTAATTCCACTTCAGATTCATTTTCTTAGGAGTCTCAACCCTCTTCTTCCGAAGTTTCTAAATTTTCCAGATTTTGAATGTGTGGAGATTGAGCGTGATCTTTTCTTAATTCCAAAACTTCTTTATTCTTCTCCAGGGCAGCGTCGCTTCCTGTTTTTTCTACTTCTAGTCCTTTCCCACTGGTTTCCTGTGGTTCTATGTCGACAGGTGGAGTACCATCTTGGCTAAGTCTGACTTGGTGATTATGGCTTGATTCTCCTTTTTGAGGAGATCCATGGATCTTTTCTTTTGGCTTAGTAGGATTTTCCCTTTGATTTTCATGTGGGATCTGTTGATTTTTCCCATTTGGTTTCTTCCTTTTGGTTTGTTGCCACTGGTCTTTCTTGGGGTCTTGACCCTGTGAATCTTTGGCTTGAGGGCATGATTTAGTGAAGTGACCATATTCGTGACAGATTTTGCACTTGAAGGGGATTTGTTCATAATCCACTTGTTGGATGTAGGACCAACTATCAATATTTAATTGTATAGATTCTAGGAGACCCTTTTCCAGATCTACTTCTACATAGAGTCTAGAACAGCCCTGAAGGCCATCCTTTTTCTCGACACGGTCTATGAACTTGCCAAGGGTGTTTCCTATGTTTTGAATTGTTTCATCATTCCAGCAGTACAGGGGAAGGAAGGGTAACCTAACCCAAACTGGGACTGCAGAGGGGATATCATTTTCCGGGCTAAAGTCTGGAGTCCATTTGTTTAGATACATTCCTCTGGCCCCCATGAAGTATGGGTCACTACGAAAGATCGGATCTCTATCTTCTTTCTTTTCAAATAGAAAGAAAAATAATCCCTTACCGCAAAAGGTTGTCGAAAGTTTCCCTTTGATCAGCTTGTGCTAGTTTGCTTCTATCCAGATGTGCATTTCTCTTGGAGATGGTCATAATCCTATGAATTGTTCAATCAAAACATGATCTGCGACCCTGAGGTCCAAAGGTCATGCTGAAGATGCGTAGACTGAGACCTTGGGGATTTCGACTGCCTTTTTGACTAAATGGGAGGGTGAAATCTTGGGTGCTTTAGCATAGGATGAAACTAGGGCCTGAAAGGCCTGCATGTCAAGGGAAGGGGAATCCAGAGGCAGATCCCCTCGCAGAGAGGGAGCCATAATGTGTGTGCACAATGGTTAGCAAAGTTCTAGAGCCAAGCATAGGTTGAGAATCCTCCTTTTAGATGCCTAGGGTAGTTACTACCAAAATAGTTCCTTCTAGTGTTAATAATGAATCAAATATCTAAATGTTCACATATCCCCCCCCTCAAAATAGAATTCTATTTGCCCCTACTACATGTATATGCATTTCCAATATTTAAGAAAATATAAATAAGAATATCCAGTTTGGAATCATTGATGAATACTAATGGTTGGTTTGATCTGAGATCAAAACCATTAGAAGAAAGCCATTAGAAGAAAGGGGATATTTTCTTGTTGTTTCTTCCTTCTTTCTATTGGGAAAGAATTTATCAACAGATGATGCTTACTTTATTAATCCCTCGTTCTTCTTATAGCATCTCCGGTGTCTAAGGATCCACATGTTCTAAGTCAATACCCCACACTTGTTTACAATTGGGTGGAAAATACCATACATACCAAGACATTTGCAACTAAATACAATCTAAGGAGATAAAAAAAATGTTCACACAAAAAGTGCATTCTATAATATTTCCATACCCTTTTGTAAAGTGTTGAAGATCATTTGTGTCCCTGAAACTACCTACAACATGCTTGTAGGAAATAACACTTGTTGGGTAGTTTTCCAAAAGATCCAACACTACTACCTTTAATCCCATCTTTGAGGCTTCCTGGAAAAGCATTTGGCCCAACTGGGCTCCACCCAAATCTCCCACATCTTGTCACACAACCCAATAACGATTGTACATTGGATTTGGTCGAGAGAGTATCTCTTCCTATCTCTCTTTATGGCATGCCTTCCCATCTCTCTATGTGGCATGCCTGTGACCTGGAACAATAGAACAAGGGAACAATGCACACACCCTATTTTGAAGCTAGTTCAAAAGGAAGGTTTACTTCAAATGAACTGGACCTTATGAAACTCCTTATGAAATTTTTTTTAGGACCCACCTATTTTTTCTCCATGCAATAAACCATAGAAACAATTAATCAAGAACACCTTGACATGTATAAGATGTATAAGAAGGCATTCGTAATATTTTCTAGAAATGTTTATTGATATTTTTCTTTTTGAAAAGGAGACATATGGTACAGGCGTGGGATAAGGCCCCCCCCTCTCGACCCGTTTTCTGACATGATAATGATGAAAATCCCTTCATTTAAATATATTCAATCAAACAATACAATTTCACTCATTTCAAATTGCAATTTTTACTCTGAATTCATGTAGATAAAGGAAATTGCAAATTAGAATTTTTCTCATTTCAAATTGCAATTTTTACTCTGAATTCATGTCAAGACAAACACGTGATTACAGACATATACATAAATATAGAAAAACCTATCCATTTCAAACATACAAACAAAGGAATATGGACATATACATAACCACATAAAAGAATATATGGAAACCACAGTATCGAAGATAAATAAATGGAAGAACAACCGTAAAAATTTAATTACAAAACAAAATTCGCATTTTCATGAACATGAGCAGATGTTTTAGAAAATAATAATTAAGCACGAACAATGCAACATTAAAAATCATAAACATGACCATGTGTATCGTAGTCTTGCTGTCAGGAATGGAGCTTGTTTCCAAGGTACCATATTGAATGACCACTAAATATCCTCATTGCATAGAAAAATAGGAAAATCGTTTCTTTATTCACACAATGCCCATGTCACATATGTTTTCAATATCCATGTCAAGTTTGTAATAATTATTTCCATATTGTAACATCCCGCTCTTGCGCCCATTGAACAAACTTATTCTTTGAGGACACTTGCTTTCAAGTGATCCATATTATTACACTATTGGTTGTTTTATTATGATTATGATGCATTATGGATGTGATGATATGTTAATTTATTGTATTGACATATACATGTGCTATTGATTGGGCTCTCTTGAGTGTGCAGGACTATGGACCTGAAGGATGCAGAGGCATCGATGAAACCCCTTGGACTCCGGATCGAGTCAGAGAGTGGACTATTGGGGTTTGATTATTGTTTATATGACATATGTACATATGATTATATGTTATCATGATTGATTATTAATGCTGACATGATTCGTTGATGATGCAGGCTGATGATAGCTTGCCGAACAGACTCACATGTGGAGTAGAGGGGCCACACACGACAACCAGAGACTTTGAGGGAGAGGTGTGGACAACAACCCTGCCACAACCTACTAGCACTCCTGTCACGGCTTGAACTGTAGGTTAACGATTTCCTAGTTCGAGAAGACCCACGATGTCGTGAGGGTAAACTGCGATAGTCACTCATGATGATTTTAAGGGGCGTGCATAAGGCAAGGGACTTGTTCCTTAGAGGCCCTTAGTCTCCCACAAGATCAACTGGTGGAGTATTGACTCCAGGGGTTTTTTATGTCTAGCAAGTCAGTCAGGAGGCGAGTGGCACCCTTTGAGCATGTAGTGCGTCCTAAAGGGCACGTCATGCAAGGAAAAAGGAAAGAGGCGAGTGACACCCTTGGAGCACATAGTGCATCCTCAAGGGCACGTCGCACAAGGAAAACATAAAGAGGCGAGTGGCACCCTTTGAGCACGTAGTGCGTCCTGAAGGGCACGTCGTTGAAGGAAAACGAAAAGAGGTGAGTGGTACCCTTGGAGCACAGGGTGTGTCCTGAAGGGAACGTCGCGCAAGGAAAATAGAAGAGGTGAGTGGCACCCTTTTTTGGACACACCTACCACACTTATAAGGGGGGTGAATGAGTGTGGGGCTCTTTTTCCCAAAACTTCCCTCTTGCACAAAAACTCATC
>JASDQU010437298.1:76224-101806 GCA_032191745.1 Picea mariana | reverse complement strand
ATGCATCATATACCAATGGAACCACATCGATCCATCTTCATCATGTATCAATGACAACTCATTGATCCATCTTCATCTATGCATTCTCATCAAGGACAATACATATTATATTAAATAAATCATTATTCAATCAATCCTTTGACATCAATCAATCACTTGACATCAATCAATCAAACCATTGGTATCAATGACAACATGATCCAACATCCTTAGAGCACCTAGTGCGTCCTGAAGGGCGTGTCGCATTTTTAACTGGTAAGTGAATAAACCTAGACGACCTTAAAATGAATGATGTGATAAGTAAGATTTAAAAACAATTTTCCCTAATAAAAATGTCGCCCAACCAAGTGAAATTAAAATCTAGGTCTAAGTAACACATGTGGTAAAAAATAATAATCATAATTAAACATGTAATAAGAAGGGGGTAAGACATTCAATTAAATTATTAAAATCAAATTATAATGTGGGACTAAAATTTTAAAAGGGAAATGATTGTTTTATCTACATATGTTAATTTAATTTTTAATTAAAAACAAATGGGTAAATGGTTGTTTTTCTACACTTACTAAATTGATTTTTAGTTAAAAAGGGAAAGTAGGGAAACTTAAAAGAAATAGGAAACTAAAGGAAAAAGGGGAAACATAAAGAAAAAGCTGAATGTCTAACTTAGTAAGAAATATTGCCTTGGGAACTTGTTATTTTTGAACTCAACTAGGAATTGAGTAAGGCGTAAGTCATTTAAGAAGTGTAAATAAATTTTGGGACACCTAGGAGCGTTTTTAGGAATGCTTTTAGGTGGGTGTGGGAAACAGGAATAATTAATTAATTAATAAAATTGAATTTCTGGTGAAACTAGGGGATGGGTGACATGTGTACAAGGGAGGTTTTTCCTAATTAATTAATGAAAAGAGAATTTAATGAGAATTTGAGAAACTAATTACTTGAAAGACTCTATAAAAAGGATGTAGGATGAGTAATATGGATTTGATCTTTATGTGTAACATTATGCTGTTGAATTGTTGTCTTGACTGAACTTATATTGTGGGAGTTGGGATATCGAGCTCAGGTAACGAGTGGTAGCATGACCTTGCGAGACGAGTCGGATACTAGTTGTTCTTTGGTATAGTGTGTGTGGCCCCTTTGCGTCTCGGGGGGCTGAGGGGGAAGAAGAGTACCCCTAACATTGGCTGAGAGGTACCGGTGAGGTCACATCGATCGGCAAGCAAAACCTGGATGGAGCACGCGGGACAAAAACTACTAAGAAGTCATGTTTGGCTAAGGTACGTCAGTTAAATTGTTACTTACAATGAAAATTTACTCATGTTATTTCTCTGTGCTCATTTAAGATTTTCTTTCCATGCGTTGTCTTCCACCTGCTTTCCTACGGTATTGTAATCCCCTTGCTTGTTGTTTTTTGATTAAATTTCCCTTGGCGAACCCAACTTCTGATTTCAGTAACTTATGTGTGTGGGTTTTATTGATTATTATGAAGATATTGTGCTTTGTCTTCCACCCTTATCCCAAGGTCATCAGTCCATGCCTAAGTAGTCGATCAGGAGCCGAATCGACAATCGTCACTTCGGTGTTTATAGACCTATAGATTCTAATGACCTGTTTTTCTGTGCATGGATGATGAGCAAAGGATAATGTTTTCCCAGCTTTCTACCCCTTTCTTATCCCTGCATTTGATTGATTCATGTTTGAATGATTGTCTTTGCGCCTTCTAGTGATTGAGTACCTCTGCATATTGTTATCATTTCTCTCTGCGAACAACTTAATACTCTCTGCGTTTTTAATATCACCTTCTGATTTTTGGAGGGAATTTTATTCTCTGCGATTTTAATGACAGTGCCCAGCTCTTTGATTGGTAAAATCTCAGCGTTATTAATATGTGAATGACAACGCTTGATTTATATATTGACTGCGTTTTTAATTGTTGAATGTGATTTGAATCTCTTATACACTGCGACTTTTATGTATTGGGTGATTGTGTTTGAATCCTTATCACATCGTTCTTGCTCTGTGTTTTACCTATACACTCACAATTTATACAATTATGCATATATCTCATTTTACTTTGCATTTTTTGGGATCACATATTGACTGCGTTTATTACAGTGTTGGTTTTGCGTTTCACCTATACACTCACATTTTACACAGTTATGCATACATCTCATTTAGATTTGCGTTTTTGGACCAATATTGACTATGTTTATATATCCCCTTTTCTTTTAAAATGACTTTGGCACAACAAATTTGTAATGAAGAAACTACGAATTCTGGTGATATCTAGACCACGATTGTTGTATTACTTACACGGAGATTTCTGTAACTTTTAGGCAAAGAATTTACCCATTATTTGAATGTGTTTTCTTATGATAAAACTCAATGCAATCTTACCTTGATTTGGCAATGATTTTACCTCTGTGATTCATATCTATTATGCCAACATTATTGTAACATCCCACTCTTGCGCCAACTGAGCGAACTTATTCTTTGAGGAGACTTGCTTGCAAGTGATCCATATTATTATATTATTGGGCATTTGATTATGATTTTGAGGCATTACGGATTGATGGCTTCTTATTTTGTTGTATTGACATAGTTAGATGCTATTGACTTGGTTTTCCTGAGTGTGTAGGATTTTGGACCTCGAGGATGCAGAGGCATCGATGAAACCCCTTGGACTCCGGATCGAGTCAGGGAGTGGACTATTGGGGGTTTGATTGTTGTATATATGACATTTGTGCATCTTATTAGATGATATGATTATGGATACTATATCTGACATGATTCATTGATGATGCAGGCTAACGATATCTTACCAGCCAGAATCACATGTGGAGTAGAGGGGTCACGCATGACTACCAAAGACGTTGAGGGAGAGGTTTGGACAACAACCCTACCACAACCTACTAGCATCACGTCATGGATTGAACTATAGGTTAACGATTACCTAGTTCGAGAATACCCACGATGTCGTGAGGGTCGACTGCGACAGTCGCTCACGATAATTCTAAGGGGCGTGCAATAAGGCAAAGGCCTTATTCCTTAGAGGCCATTAGTCTCCCACAAGATCACCTGGCGAAGTATTGAATCTAGGGGTTTTTGATGTCTACCAAGTTAGTCAAGAGGTGAGTGGGACCCTTGGAGCACGTAGTGCATTCTGAAAGGCACGTCGCGCAAGGAAAACAAAATGAGGCGAGTGGCACCCTTGGAGCACCTAGTGCTTCCTGAAGGGCACGTCACGTTGTTAATTAATAAATGAATAAACCTAGATGGCCTTAGAAGGAATAACGTGATAATAAATATTTAAAAACAATTTCCCTAATAAAATGTCTTTCAAACTCGAAAACTAAAATCTAGGTATATATAAATGGAAATAAAAATAAATAAATAATACTAGTAATCATCATTAAACATGTGAAAAAGGGGGGTAAGAAACTTGATTAAATTATTATAATCAAATTATGGAGGGATTTAAAAATTTTTAAAGGGAATTAATTGTTTGTCACAGATGCTAATTAAAATTTTATTAATTAAAAAAAAAAAGGAAAAAAGGTAATTTTCTACATTTGCCAATTTGAGTTTTAAATGAAAAGGGAAAGAGGGAAATTTAAAAGAATCAGGAAACTAGGAAAAAGTGGGAAACATAAAAAGAAAAKGRAAACACAAGGAAMAAACAKAAAGACTAACTTAGTAAGGTATCTAGCATTTAAGAACTTTCTAAATTRAACTCAACTAGTAAATTAGTAAGGGGGTAAGTCATTAAAATGTGTAAGGGAATATGGGGACACCTACGAATGATTCTAAGAATGCTTTTAGGTGGGTGAGGGAAATACGGGTAATTAATTAACTGATGAAATTAATTTATGGTGCAATGAAGGGGATGGGTGACACATGTACGAGGAGGATTTTTATGAATTAAATTATTAAAAAATAAATTAAATTTAAATTTGGGAAAGTAAATGACTTAGAAACTCCAAAATTACAACAACATTTGATGGAACGGTTTCCCAACCCACCTATATAAAGGAGGGAGGAGGAGGAGGAGGAGGATGGATCTCTTCTGTTATGCGTAACGTTACGTTGCAAAATTTTGGACTTGACTGACTTATCTTGTGGGAGTTGGGATACCCAACTCGGTGAGGAGTGGTAGCTCTGCCTTGCGAGGCAAGCTAGGAGCTAGTTGTTCTCTGTTTTAGTGTGTGTGGCCCCTTTGCGGCTCAAGGGGATAAGGGGGAAGAAGATTACCCCTAGCGTTGGCTGGGAGGTACTGATGAAGTCTCATCAATCGGCAAGCAGAAGCTGCACGGAGCGCGTGGGATAACGACTCTGAGCGGACGACTTGGGCTACATTACACTTACTTGATTCTGCATGGTAGATTCTTATTATACCTCACGCTTTCAATTCTGTATTTTTATTTGGGTAAAGAAAATGTTTGACTTAGAAATTTAATTGATAACTTAATTTCCCCATAGCCTTAAGCTCGTTGTTGATTGACTCCCTTGGATTTAGATCCCTACATGTTGTGACCATCCTATGGTTTTATTGATTTTGTGATGAGTTTACGCTTCTTACTTTGCCCTCATCCCTAGCTCATCAGTCCTCGCCTGGACAGTCGGCCAGGAGCTAGATCAAAGATCGTCACTTCGGTGTTAATAGACCTATAGATCCTAATGCCCTTCCTTTCTATGCGAGGATGATGAGTGAAGGATGTTTCTGCCCAACCATCAAGCCCTATTGATTGTTCTAGGTTGAGTGTTGTCTTGCGCCTTGAGGCGAATAATTAACCCTACACTTTATTGATTGATGGAAAAGTTTTTTTTTTACTCTGCCTTGGCCACTGGTTGTGACTGCGATTTGCCCCTTTGTTACTATGGCGAATTGCCATTAATAAGACTGAAATCATTGCATTTTATGAACACGTTTTTGGCCACTGGTTGTGACTGCGATTTCCCCTTTGTTAATCTGGTGATTTTCCATTATTAATACTGAAAACATTGCATTTTAAGACTGTGATTTGGCCACTGGTTGTGATTGCGATTTTCCCCTTGTTAATATGACAATTTTCCAACTTCTTAAGTCTTCATTCGTTTGTATTTACTGGGTGATTGCCACTTTTAAAACTGAAATCGTTGCCTGGGCATATGACTGGTGATTTTCCAACTTCTTAAGTCTGCATTCGTTTGTATTTACTGAGCGATTTCCACTTTTAAGACTGAAATCGTTGCCTGGGTGTATAACTGGAGATTTGCCAACTTCTTAAGTTTGCATTTGTTTGTATTTACTAGGAGATTTCCACTTTTAAGATTGAAATCATTGCCTGGGCATATGACTGAAATTTTGCCAACTTCTTAAGTCTGCATTTGTTTGTATTTACTGGGTGATTTCCACTTTTAAGACTGAAATCGTTGCCTGGGTGTATAGCTGGCGATTTGACAACTTCTCAAGTTTGCATTCGTTTGTATTTACTGGGTGATTGCCACTTTTAATACTAAAATCGTTTCTTGGGTGTATGACTAGCGATTTGCCAAATTCTTAAGTCTGCATTCGTTTGTATTTAATGGGCGGTTGCCACTTTTAAAGACAACCATTGCTTGGGTCTACCTGGCGATTTACCACTTCGTAGGATTGATTTTTCATTTTTAATTTAAGGGCATATTTGCCCTATGATTTTATTCCCCTGACATTTGTTTTTATTCTCTATCAAAGGCCTGCACCTTACTGGTTATTGCGGGTGTATCGATGGGCGTTTTTGTGTAATGGTGGATTTTACTGACAAAGATTTTTTAGCAGACAACAAATTGAAAAGTTATGGATCATAATTCCCATACAGTTAGGTCGCAGTGTCTTCACCTTTTTCCATTAAATTCAACATTAGTTGTTAGCAGTAATTAAAAACATGAAATAAATCGTGCAAGATTTCAACGATTTTTCCATTGGTTAACCCCTGGGATTTTGCCTTTACCTCTGCGTCTTCATGTATTTATTAATCTCTACGACTTGCCACTTATCTCTGCGTCTTCGTGTCTCTTGCCAGTCTTTTCTTTGACCACCCTGCCCTTTGCCTGTAATGTAATGTATAGCTTGAATGTATATGGCATTAAATCTCATTAAACAAATATGGCATTAAATCTCATTGAATGCATATGGCAGTAAATCTCATTGAATGCATATGGCATTAAATCTCATTGAATGTATAGCTTGAATGTGTATGGAATTAAATCTCATTGAATGTATATGGTATTAAATCTCATTAGATGAATATGGCATTAAATCTCATTGAATGCATATGGTAGTAAATATCATTGAATGTATATGGCATTAAATGTCATTGAATGTATAGCTTGATTTATATGGCATTAAATCTCATTGAATGTATAGCGACTTTTCTTATAACGTGTAGCTTGAATTATATGGCATTTATATCTTGTAATGTATAGCTTGATTTATATGTAATGAATAGCTTGATTTAGATAGCGCTTAATAATAACATTAATTCTCATTGAATAACATCGAAGTGACAATTATTCATAAACAATAAGATAGCATTAAAATTTATTTGAATAACATCAATTGGATTTTATTTTTAACCACATAAAAACATAAAATGGAAGAAAGGATAAAATTGAAGTGGCATTAATAATAGACATCGATCACATTCAGGATTAGCCCTTCTAGACCACAATGTCGATTCTTTTTTTAAGCAGCGTGGACCACTTTTAAAATGCTAGGTAGATCACTTATTTTAATGGATAGTTTATAATGGTTGATAAGCGTATTTAATTTGGTTAAGTGTCTTTCTTAGTGTGCATTATGATAACATCTATGAACTTAGTAGCTTGGTAACAGTTCAACCTTCACACTTAGACTTATGGCTTATCAGTTATTGTACGGGTTGTTGGCAGAGTCAGGTATTAGCTTGAGCTTTTCCTTTGATTATAGTCATCTTGCGTCTGGGTGACCCGTTGCTTGGGGTATGTGTGTATCCTTCTTGTCATTTTTCGGCTCCTAGCACGTCGGAGTTATATAGAGTCCTTGGTCTAGATAGGATGTGTTGTGCCAAGGTTATTGATGCATCTATCACCTAGGGACAACATGAATCCTAATGAGGGGATCATGGCGTGCCCTATTGAATAGCGACGAATGATAACTTGGCCGGAGTTGGTGCCTTCCATGTGAGTGTTGTTGAGCATTGTAAGTTTTCTTTTGGTGCATGGGTTGAACGCCTTCATGTGTTTGGTTCACGCGCCTTGAGGTTCTAGTCTTTGTTTGTCAAGGCCATGGTGCCAGGAGGGGGATGTTGTCCCTTAGTTGGTAGGCATGGTCATGTTGTGTCGGGCGGGTAGTTTTTTCCCCTTGTTGCTCTACGCATGTTTCACCCGATTGCTCGTGTGCCAGTGCGTGGAGTCATAGTTTCCTGTTGCCTGGAATGCGTGCTTGCATTTATCGTCAGTTGTGTGGTTAAGTTGTTGGCATCGTCACCTTCTTGCCTAAAAACAAAATAAAAATTCTTCACTTCTGCTTCGCTTGTAGTCGTAACGAATGGGTCGTTCCATAGACCACGATTGTTGTATTACTTACACAGATATTTCTGTAACTTTTAGTCAAATAATTTACCCATTATTTAAATGTGTTTTCTTATGATAAAACTCGGCACAATCTTACCTTGATTTGGCAACGATTTTACCTCTGCGATTCGTATCTATTATGCCAGCATTATCGTATAATTGCTCTGCGATTTCACCTATCTTTGTGCCAGCAATAACATCCATTTACTTTGCGAATTGAATGATTGGACCATGATTTTACCTGTAAAATGTGACTATGATGGAATACTTGTTGACAATGTTTTATATAATCTAGACAACATTAATCCCGTGTGTTGGTTTACATAGAAACATATAGTGTTAATGGGCAGCAACATCATATATTTATTAAACAATGGCCCCATATAATTCATAGATAGAAAATCGCGTATTTGACAGAATTTCCTTTTATTAATGAACAACGAATTAATTGAAATGTTGCGTTTGACTGTGTATTTGGTTGGGTGAATTTATTGCATTGTATGACTGTGTAATGGCAGTGATTATGACTGTGTAATGGAAGAGATTATGATTGTGTATTGGCAACAAGGTTATACTTGAATGACAATGAATTTAGATA
The DNA here is from genome assembly GCA_032191745.1 of Picea mariana. NCBI lineage: Eukaryota > Viridiplantae > Streptophyta > Pinopsida > Pinales > Pinaceae > Picea > Picea mariana. The sequence goes on along the minus strand of JASDQU010437298.1, from coordinate 93,633 downwards.
GAAATTGTGGATGTGTTGTGACCATGTAGTAGTTGCGTCTTATGGTTGGGAATAACTGCGTTTTTGGGTGATTGTGTAGTTGTGGCATTTGGTTACCTTCCTAAAATCTGGGTTTCCTATAATTGCTAACTTGCATGGAATCTGGACACTAAAATGATTGTAATAACCGATTGGGTGGTCGTGTAATATTTCGCTAAGTCTCCTAGTTAATTAATACTTACAGTGGAATTCCTTTGAGTTTCCTATTATTACCTTTTGATTGATTGACACGTGTTAGACATGGAATCTGGACACTAAAATGATTGTAATAACCGGTTGGGTGGTCGTGTAATATTTCACTAAGTCTCCTAGTTAATTAATACTTACAGTGGAATTCCTTTGAGTTTCCTATTATTACCTTTTGATTGATTGACACGTGTTAGACATGCGTTGAATTAAATCCATTTTGGAACTTAGATCATTTAAGTTATCTTTATAAAAACTTTGTTTCTACGTTATTGCAGTTATACTATTTGGATCTTAAATTAAGATTCTGTTGTAAATTATATTAATAATAAATATATGAGTAAGGTAAAAGAAAATATTACATATTACCGAGATTAATTACTTCTTAGAAAAATGCGTTATACATAATATATGGCTATTACTAACTATTAGGTAATTATTGTTAAACAATTGTTTGAAAAAAAAGGTCACAAGTTAGTCATTGATTGTAATTCAAATTAGTTCTTGGGATTGTGGTAATCCACTTAGTATAAAATCGAAGTTAGATAGGAGATATATTGTTGCACTCAACATATTGTCTTATTCCATAGGAAATTAAATTATTATGGATCTCCTTTCAATTAAAGATATAATTGCAATTGTAAATTGTAATGTAGGAATTATTCTATGTGGACATGTTGATTTAAGTTAAACATCAATAACTAGATCTTAAGATGACTCCTTATATGAATTTAGCAGGTGTATTAACTTATACCATAAAAATGTAATTATAGATAGAATTAATAATCTTCCTTTATGATTGAGACATATTATCTCAAGGCATGTTTTGAGGATCACACTTGATATATATGAAGAATTTTATTGGGTTTTAGTTACACCAAAAGTCTTAGGAAAGTAAAATTTCATGCCATGTTATGTTTGTGATTATTATACTGAATTAGAATTGAATTGGAGAATTCTTTCTCAGTAGAGAAGTGGTTTATGTTATTAAATGAGAATGATATTTGCACAAGTAATAATGTGACTAGAAGAAAATGTAAGGTGTATGGAAGAATATTATTTTACATCCTTTAGTTAGATCTCAATTTACTCTCTCCTAGTGTCATGATGAGTAGTTTTATATTTTAATTGTTCGTTATCTTATGATAGATGAAGATTTCCTTTAGTCACTACTTGATTTGTCTTAATGTGTTTTGCAAAAAAAAATACACTACTTCATTGTAGTTTCTTACATTTACGTTGTGTACGGAGGGGTCTTTACATATGGTATCTGAGTGGGTTCAAGCCTGTGACTGTGGATCACCATGCTTTCCACTGTAGTAAACCCTTGAGTATTAACCTAGCACTAATTAAAACTTTAACCTTCCCATGATATAAGCATGATTATATGACATTGTAGAGATTCACGATGTGGTGCCAAGGGAGGAGGTGCGATGCCTCCAGTAGTATCCACATCCGAGGGGTCTAAACCCCAGAGGGACGAACAAGTTTTTTGGGCAGGAACAAATAGTTGTGGGTGATGTGGTTGGGTTGATGAGGTCCTTTCAATGGATGTCTAAGGCACTAATCTGTCGTTTGGATAGAATTGAGGCCAGGGCGCCGACACCCTCGTGAGGGCCCATCGAGTGCTCTAGTCGGTACTGGTAGCATTCATTGCGAACTCGAGAAGGTAAATTTCCCAAGTTCTTTGGTGCCTCAGACGATGCATTCGCCGAGGCATGGTTGGAGAATATGGAGATGTGCTTTGCACTTCATGACCATACCTCCAACGTGAAGGTCCACTTGACGGTCTTTCAAACTGAAGGGAAGTGCTCTTCTCTGGTGGAAGACACTCCTGCCGCATTTGAACATGGCAGTCGAAGACGTGTCATGGGAAATGTTCGAGGAATGGTTCCGGGAGAGGTATATGTATGAGGAATTCTTTGAGCATCAAATCAACGAGTTCAATGCCTTGCGACAAGGCGGTCGTATGGTGCCTGAGTACGAGGCCCATTTTATGGAGTTGCTTCGGTATTCTCCATTCCTAAATATATGTACGTCATGACCTTAGGGTCTTATGATGTCGTGATCGGTATGGATTGGTTGTAATCACATGAGGTGATACTCAACTGTAGGATGAAACGGTTGAGCCTGGTCTATGATGAGGGACAAAGATGCGTGATTGTAGGTCGAAACTAGGGATTTTCCCTGAGGTTCATCTCTTCCTTATAGCTACGAATGAGCTTACACAAAGGATGTAATATTTATGTGATCCTTGTGTTAAACGTGAAGGGAGTAACAGCGGATCTAGAACACCTTCCGGTGGTGAGAGAGTTTGTGGACATCTTCCCTGAGGAGTTACCAGGGATGTCGCTAGAGAGGGAATTGGAATTTTTCAAAGACCTAAAATCAAAGGCTGAACCGATAACAAGAATGCCTTATCAGATGTCAACCCTGTAGTTACAGGAGTTGAGAATGCAACTGAAGGAGTTGCTGGACCTAGGACTTATACGTCCAAGTGTGTCACCATGGGGTGCGCCTGTTATTTTCATACGAAAGAAGGATGGGTTGTGGAGACTCTGCATTGAATATCGTCAATTGAACAAGGCAATGATCAAGAATCAATATCCATTGCCAAGGATTGATGATCTATTTGACCATATGAAAGGCACGATGGTGTTTTCTGATGCTGGCGCCCTCAACCCATAGGTCAGAAGGTCCACGTCGACGCAAGATCTTTCCCTTACCACTGGCCCGAAGAACTCTAAACGACTCTTCTATTTCCCTATCGGGAAATCTGCACCCACATCAACTATCATGTAATCCCCTCTTTACACTTGGGAGATCAGACTTCACAACTTCACGAGGTCAGTGGTTGAGCATTGGACTCTCGAATCCCTGAATCCCGATACGATCAACGCTGACCTTTCCTTTTTCCCATAGGGATTTTATCTATCATGATTTGGTGATCACGATGTCAAACAACTTGTCTTACTGACTCCCGAATCCTGATTTGCTGAAACTCCGATACACTCGCGAGTTTGACCTTTCAATGCTACGTCACCTCCATCGGGATTTCAGACTTCGTGGTATCACGAATCCTGATGCAATGTTTTCGGAACTTCGTCCCACGAAACCCCAAAACAGCATGCCACCTATTCACTTCACTGACTCCTCTGTGGCCCACACAATCCCTTTAGCCTTCGGGATATCGCGTTTCGTGATTCTCGTTTCAATATTTACGGGACTTCACCCCACAAAACCTCGATATGGAATCCTCGAGTAAATACAATGGCCCTTGTGGCTTGGATCTATGGTCTTACTCCTCTTGAGTTTTGAACGTTTCGACACTTCCACCGTAACTCCCCTGTTCCTCCACGAGATCTGACAGCTCACAAAAATTCATGAATTCTCCTTAGAGAATTCAGACCGTCCATCCTTCCTGATGATCTCTACAAAATGAACCAAGTATTCCTCCATGAAAACTTGTTCACCTGCATGCAAACTTATGATGCCTTCTTAGTTCTTCCAGGTGCAACTTCTATGCAACCCTTTCAATGACTATAAGGTTTTATCCTTCCTGAGATTCCTTATAACTCCGAGTCTTAGAGAAGACTCTTGCGCGCACTCCTTGCGGCAACCTTCAGACACTTCCAAGTGCTGAATTTCATTTGACCCTGTGCACACCTGCAGCAACAGTCTCTCAATGCTTCACTCAGGTCCACAACCCTGAAACTTCACTCAGCCTGTGCACTCCTTGCATGGCTCCTATGCCGAGCTGCACTTTTGAATGAACGAGAACAAAAGCTTAACTACCTGAGTCCTTTGTCAATGCACTCCTTGCGGACACTTCAACTACACTCCTTGCAGGAACTCTGACTCAGGTAGAGAAACAATTGAAACTCATTCCTACTTCCTTTCAGATTTCAAACTCAAACATGAAATCATATACACAACATATAAAGCAAATGCATAACAGAAAGCAAACATTCATGAGCATATCATTCAATATCAATACACATAGAACAAACACGAAACCATGCATTTGAATCAAACTCTTTCTATTAATCCAAATATCTGTACATGGGTGTTCTTACACAACTCTCTGCTTCTCCTCTATGCTCTTCAATACTGCTTTTGATCTAATCTTACAATACACAATGAGGGTGTCTATATCCCATTTCCCTCTTGCGCTCTAAAACTGTCAAATCTAGAATTGAATTCTACCTACTTGCATTAACTACTTTAAATGCCTTCTATCTACTAAGGATGAGAGCGAATCGCTCAAGGTCCGTTTACATTATATGAGTGCACTTCATTAAATTGCCACATTTATGTTGGCGCATCAACTCCAAGAGAAATTAAAAATTTGTGTTGGCTTGTCCAACTGTCCTTCGCTTCCGCGCTGGCTCGCTTGATGTTGGAGATGCTCCTGCATCATTTTCAAAGATCGACTTGAGATCAGAGTATCACCGACTACGGATAAAGGAGGATGATGTCCCTAAGACCACCTTTAAGATTAGGTTTGGACATTACGAGTTTATTGTTTTACTGTTTTGACTAACAAACACCCCAGGGGTATTTATGAGTTTGATGAGCGGGGTGTTTCGCGAGTACTTGGACAAGTTCATCCAAGTATTCATTGATGATATTTTGATTTACTCTCAGACGATGGAGGAGCATGACGAGCACTTGCACTTGGTACTACAGTTTCTACAAGAGAACAAATTGTATGGGAAATTGTCTAAATTTTTGTTTTATCAATCGAAGATTCACTACTTAGGGCATGTCATCTCCGGCGAAGGTATTGTCGTGGATCCAGAAAAGTTCGAGGCTATTATGGAATGTCCTGCATCGACGAATGTCCCGGAAGTGCATAACTTCATGGGCCTAGCGGGATACTATCAACGGTTCGTCGAGGGTTTTTTGAAGATAGAAAATCTGATTACAGAATTGCAGAAGAAGAACAAGAAGTCTGTTTGGACCAAGAAATGTGTGGAAGCATTTCAGAAGCTCAAGGAGTTGTTGAAAACAACACCGATACTAAAGGTCCCTGACATGGATGCGGACTTCTTGGTATGCACTAACGCATCCAAGGAAGGCTTAGGTGGATTCCTGATGCAAGGCACTCGAGTGATTGCTTACATCTCGAGAAAGTTGAGAAGGCATGAGGAGAACTATGCGACACACGATTTGGAGTTGTTAGCCATTGTTTATGCCTTAAGAGTGTGGAGACACTACCTTATTGGACATAATTTTGAACTAAAAACGAACCACTATGGACTACAACACATCTTTACACAAAGTGACCTGAACGCGCGGCAACGACGTTGGTCGGAATTGCTCAACGAGTACAATTTTTGAGATTACTTACATAAAGGGAACAATGAACAGAGTGGTCGATGCATTGAGTTGGAGACTGTACATATTTTTAGTGATGCCTCTTCAGACAAATCTACATGAAAATATTCTAACCTTACAATGCGACGATGACTGGTACAAGGAGGTCAAGTATTTTATCAGACAAAACACCATGGTGGTACCAAGATTTGAAGGATTTACGTTTGACGATGATGGATTATTGAGATTTTAAAATTGAATTTACGTACCATTGAACGACGAGTTGAGGAGCTTGATCCTAAACGAGGCTCACAGAGTAGTGTACATGGCTCACCCGGGAGTCACAAAGATGAGGGTAGACCTTAAACCCTTATTTTTCTGGAAAGGAATGAAGGCAAACACAGTTAACTACGTGGCCAAATGTCTAGAATGTCAGCATGTGAAGGCTGAACATAGACATCCAATAGGATTACTACATCCATACGCTATTCCGGAATCAAAATGGGAGGTTATTTCGATGGATTTCATTGTTGGATTGCCATTCATGGCAAGGAGACATGAATCGATTTGTGTGGTAGTTGATACTCTAACGAAGAGTGCTCATTTTATTCATGTGTGTACAACGTATTAGGAACCTGAAATAGCTAGGGTCTTCATTAGTGAGATTTTGAGGCTACATGGTGTGCCTAAGAGGATTATATTTGATCGAGGATCGGTGTTTATTGGACAACTTTGGACTAATTTCCAAGAGGCCTTGGGAACCCAACTTAACTTTAGTACTGCGTATTACCCCGAGACAGACGGGAAAACTGAAAAAACAAACCCATTCTTGGAAGACATGTTGTGCATGTCATGATGGACCAACATAAGTTTTGGGAGGAATTCTTGCCACTAGTAGAATTCACATATAACAATAGTTACCAAAGCACCATTAAGATGGTGCCTTTCAAGTTCCTTTATGGGCGACCATGTCAGATGCCTTTGAGTTGGGATCAGCTTGAGGATAGGGTCTTGGTGGGACCAGAAGCGATCCAAGAAATGGAAGATCAAATGCAAACAATAAGACAAAAGATCAAAGAAGTGCAAGATCGACAAAAGAGCTATGTCGATGCACACCGTGTCAACCGTAGTTACGAAGTTGGAGATCGAGTCTTCTTGCGGGTGAAACCACATAAGAGTTCGACCAAGTTTGAAAGGGGTGCTAAAATCTCTCCTAGGTTCTGGGACCTTTCGAGGTTGTGGAAAAGAAGGGGTCTGTGGCCTATCGACTAGCCTTGCCTGATTCTTTGAGGCATATGCATGATGTTTTTCACGTATCTTTTTTGAGACATTATATTAGTGATCCTACACATGTTATTGACATGGGTTACTTGTAGGTATTTGATGAGGGTGTGCTCATGGCGGAGCCAATCTGCATCTTGGACCATTGCAATCAATAGATATAGCGTCAAACTGTAGATCAGGTCAAGGTCCAGTGGGACAACTATAGTCCTCACTCAATGACCTGGGAGGACGCCTATGATATGCGCCAATAGTTTCCATTTTTGTTTGATAGATAGACTTATGATATTGTGATACACATTATTTCAACACTTATATATTGTGAAACTTCGGGACGAAGTTTAGACTAAGTGATGCAGACCGCCACCCAGGGCACATTCGCTCCCACCAGGACCTTCTTCCTCACTGGCCCGAAGAGTTAAAATGCTCTTCTGATCCCTTATCGGGACCTCCCAATACCCACAGGACTCTTTCGATGCTTTCCCTTTGTTCTATCGGGAAATCGGACCTCGCTGTATCGCGAGTCCTGCACTCACGAGATCAGGTCTCACAAATCCCCGAACCCCGATGAGATATTCACCCACGTGTTCCTTTCTTCTGTCGGGAATATCCCCGTCGGGAAATCGGCACTTGCGAGGTCTTGAATCACTCACCTCACAAATCCCCGATCCCCGATGGCTCAGTCACCGCTGACCTTTCCCCACTTTATCGGGACTTCGGTTCTCTCGAAACCTCGCGTCCTCGCAACATTTAATGCAATCCCTTATAGCTCCAACTCACGAGCCTCCGAGTTCGTGATATGCCGATGCCACTCGGCGTTTACTTTCGGCGAGAGTTGACCTCCCGACACCTGTCCTCCACTAAACTGCTTTGACTGTGGGACCGTCGCGTTTCAGGATTTCGCGACTCCTGCTGCTGCGAGGTTCTCGTCACCGAGAATCCCGAAATGATGAACCCTGATGCACGTGCGAGCTCTCTACCCCATGTCACCGCTTCTCTGTCGCTCTATCGGGTATCGCTAAATCGCGATTTCGATATGCACAAGTTCTTGGTCACGGGAAACCCCGAATCTCCGATGGGATGAACCCCGAGGACTCCCGCTTCTTGACACGTATTCCTGTCGAGATTAATGGCTCTGATCTCCTCGAGAAATCATGGATCGCAATTCCTTCCTACGAGAGTTCTACGCCTCTGGAGACTCCAATTCTCCGATGAGCCGAATCCCGATGAGTCTTAGCTCCTTCCCTGCACGCTAAGGGTTAAACCCTGTGCAACTTTCCTGAGATCTGACGGCTGACGGGATTTCACAGTTGTCCTTGGCGAATCCTGACCATCGATTCTTCGCCTCCCTTCCCAAAGACTTCTTGGTGCAAAAATATTTTGTGCAGCCTTCCGATAGTTTCAAAGGCCTTGTCCCTCCTGAGCTTTTCTACTCTAATCCTTTCAGAGGAACTTGCGTGCACTCCTCNTATTCTTCTCGAATCCTTAAAGGATTCTGACGTCTGTTCTCCTGCAGAGCCTCTTCATGCACATGCTAGTGTTGTCTTTCCTAAGCTCCTTCGCGTGCTCAGACCTCTTGGGGAATTTTGACTTTCTTCTCCCTCAAATGGAGAACAAGATGCCTTCTTGGTACTCCTGCTCAAGCAACCTAAATGGCTGAGTTCCTTGGGTATTCAGTAACCCGGTAAAGGTCCCTCAGTGGACTCTTTCTTCACTCCCGAAATCAAAGAGTTATTTTCTCCTTGTGCCTCTCTGCACCCTTTCTCAACGCCCTCCTGGCGGAGTCTCTTTTCCTTCCACAGAATATTCAGTAGTTCTGGGTTTCCTCTGTTCATTTATGCACTTTCTCAATGCCCCCCTGGCAGAGCTTCTCACAGAATCTTCGGTGATTCTGTTCTTCTCCGAACTCAAAGAAAATTTCCTTCCCTCAGCACCTCGTGACTGCGTTCAATGCCCACTTGGCAGAGCTCCTACAGAATCCTTAGTGATTCTGTCTGCAACTGTGTTCTCATACACATCCTTACCTCCAAGGTGTTCAAAAACCTTGGGGTCTTCCTTCTGAGTTGCTGATTTCAGTCCTGTGCCTCAGCACGTCTTCGTCTGACCCCTCGGAGTTCAGAAATGCATCCTCCTGTGCATGGCTATCAGAACCTCAACATTCTGTCACACCCTCCCGGTGTGAAGCCTCAAAGACCTCAACCTGAAATCAAGCAAACCCTGCAAGTGCACAACTATAGCATACATTCACAACATATAAGAGAACACCATATAGACATCCATTAACACACACAAAATGCAGGAAAAACTGCTCTGTTATATTGACAATGGCAACAATGCCTGTATCTTTACAATGGTGTTCCTGAGCTCTCTCGGCTCTACAACTCTCTACCAGACCCTCTCAAAATGAGATGTGTAAATCTCTTTTACCTAAGGGGCTCTTATCGCTTCCCTCCAAGTTCACCTACTCTATTAAATTACAATCAATGGTTGTCTAGTCCGCTATCCAGAACTAGAACCCAACTGATCTACAATAAATGCTTATCTTATCTACAGCCTGCACAAAGGCATGGCTTCTATGGCTCACTAGCCTAAGTCATTCAATTACATTCATTACAAATATTAAATGAGGCTGCGCCTCCCTTCAGCATTTGAATACATGCGCGCTGACGTGGTTGGCTGGTTGGATGGCTACATGGAGAGATGCTCCTACATCACTAAGAGGGGGTGTATGTAACATCCTGCTCTTGTGCGCACTAAGAGAACTTATTCTTTGAGGACACTTTCCCTTAGACTCCCACAAGATCAACGGCGGAGTATTTACTCCCGGGGTTTTTTATGTCTACCAAGTCAGTCAAGAGGCGAGAGGCACCCTTGGAGCACGTAGTGCATTCTGAAGGGCACATTGCACAAGGAAAACATAAAGAGGTGAGTGGCGCCCTTGGAGCACGTAGTGCGTCCTGAAGGGCACGTCGCACAACGAAAATGGAAAGAGGCGAGTGGCACCCTTGGAGCACATAGTGTGTCCTGAAGGGCACGTCACGCAAGGAAAATGGAAAGAGGCAAGTGGCACCCTTGGAGCACATAGTGTGTCATGCAAGGAAAACAAAAAGAGGCGAGTGGAACCCTTGAAGAACCTAGTGTGTCCCGAAGGGCACATTGCATTTTTAATTGGTAAGTGAATAAACCTAGACAACCTTAAAACGGATGATGTGATAAGTAAGATTTAAAAACAATTTTCCCTAATAAAAATGTCGCCCAACCTAGTGAAATTAAAATCTGGGTCTAAGTAACACATGTGCTAAAAAAAATAATCATAATTAAACTTGTAACAAGAAGGGAGTAAGAAATTCAATTAAATTATAAAAATCAAACTATAATGGGGGATTAAAATTTTAAAAGGGAAATGATTGTTTTATCTACATATGCTATTTTAATTTTTAATTAAAAAGAAAAAGGGGTAAATGGTTGTTTTTCTACACTTGCTAAATTGATTTTTAGTTAAAAAGGGAAAGGAGAGAAACTTAAAAGAAATAGGAAACTAAAGGGAAAAGGGGAAACATAAAGAAAAATCTGAATGCCTAACTTAGTAAGGAATCTTGTCTTGGGAACTTACTATTTTTGAACTCAACTAGGAATTAAGTAAGACGTAAGTCATTTAAGAAGTGTAAGGGAATTTTGGGACACCTAGGAGCATTTTTAGGAATGTTTTTAGGTGGGTGAGGGAAATAGAAATAATTAATTAATTAATAAAATTGAATTTCTGGTGCAACTAGGGGATGGGTGACATGTGTACGGGGGAGGTTTTTCCTAATTAATTAAATGAAAAAGGGAATTTAATGAGAATTTGGGAAACTAATTACTTGAAAGACACTATAAAAATGATGGATGAGGAGGAGTATGGATATGATCTTTATGTGTAACGTTACGCTACTGAATTGTTGTCTTGACTAAACTTATCTTATGGGATTTGAGATACCCAGCTCGAGTAACGAGGGGTAACTCGACCTTGTGAGGTGAGCTAGGTGCTAGTTGTTCTCTGGTATAGTGTGTGTGGCCCCTTTGCGGCCTGGGGGGATCAGGGGGAAGAAGAGTGCCCCTAGCGTTGGCTGGGAGGTATCGGTGAGGTCACATCGATCGACAAGCAGAAGCTAGATGGAGCACGCGGGACAAAAAATACTAAGCAGTGGTGTTTGGCTAAGGTACGACAGTTTAACTATTACTTACAATGAAATTAATTTTACTCGTGTTATTTCTCTGTGCTCGTTTAATATTTCATTTACATGCGTTGTCTTCCACCTTCTTTCCTATGGTATTGTAATCCCCTTGCTTGTTGTTTTCTGATTGAATTTCCCTTGGTGAACCCAACTTTTTATTTCAGTAACTAATTTGTGTGGGTTTTATTGATTATTATGAAGACATTGTGCTTTGTCTTCCACCCTTATCCCTAGGTCATCAGTTCATGCCTGAGCAGTCGACCAGGAGCTGAATCGATGGTCGTCACTTTGGTGTTTATAGACCTATAGATTCTAATGCCTTGCTTTTATGTGCATGGATGATGAGAAAAGATAAATTTTTCCCAGTTGTCTACCCATTTCTTATCCTTGCGTTTGATTGATTCATGGCTGAATGATTGTCTTTGCGCCTTTTGGTGATTGAGTACCTCTGCGTATTGTTTATCATTTCTCTCTACGAACAACTTAATACTCTCTGCATTTTTAATATCACCTCTACATTTTTGGAGGGAATTTTATTCTCTGGGATTTTAATGAGAGTTCCCAGCTCTTTGATTGGTAAAATCTCAGAGTTATTAATATGTGAATGAAAATGTTTGATTTATATATTGACTGGGTTTTTAATTGTTGAATGTGATTTGAATCTCTTATACACCGTGACTTTTACGTATTGTGCGACTACGTTTGAATCCTTATCACGCCGTCCTTGCTCTGCGTTTTACCTATACACTCACGATTTATACAATTATGCATACATCTCATTTTACTCTATGTTTTTTGGGATCACATATTGATTGCTATTATTACAGTCTTGGTTATGTGTTTCACCTATACACTCACGTTTTACACAGTTATGCATACATCTCATTTAGATCTGCGTTTTTGGACCAATATTGACTGCGTTTATATCTCCCCTTTTCTTTTAAAACAACTTTGACACAATGAATTTGTAATGAAGAAACTGCGAATTCTGGTGATATCTAGACCATGATTGTTGTATTACTTACACAAAGATTTCTGTAACTTTTAGGCAAAGAATTTACCCATTATTTGAATGCATTTTCTTATGATAAAACTCAATGCAATATTACCTTGATTTGGCAATGATTTTACCTCTGTGATTCATATTTATTATGCCATCATTATTGTATAATTTCTCTAGGATTTCACCGATCTTTGTGCCAACAATAACATCCATTTACTCCGGGAATTGAATGATTGGACCACGATTTTACCTGTAAAATGTGACTGCGATTGAATACTTGTTGAAAATATTTTATATAATCTAGACAACATTAACCCTATGTGTTGGTTTACATAGAAACATCTGGTGTTAATGGGCAGGGACATCATATATTTAGTAAACGGTGACTCCATATAATTCATAGATAGAAAATCGTGTATTTGACATAATTTCCTTTTATTAATGAACAACAAATTAATTGCAATGTTGATGTGAATGACAACGTTTGAATGTGTATTTGGTTGGGTGAATTTATTGCATTGTATTTGGTTGGGTGAATTTATTGCATTCAAGACACACAAATTCTTCAAGATCTTAATATAAACGGAAAACCAATTGGATATATACATTGAAGTCTCGCTACTTACAATGTTGTTATTTGATTAGTTGTTGTTGTCTCTTGTGTGGAAATCCTTGAGTAATTCAATTACAAACGATTATGAGAGCTCTGCATTGTTGTGCCTGAGCTGGAGTTTGAGCTCGACAACTATTTGTTCACATGCCAATTTATCCTCCATTACGACATATGGATACAATCGACTTAGCCTCGACAATGACAGATGGATCAAATTGACTTATTTTTTTGTTAATTTGCAGTTAACTGTTTAATATTCCAACTAGAACGAACTCTATGTCTCTTACTAAATTATTGCTGCAATATACTGTTCTTGTAGAAGTGACATGTAAGAGTGTATTTGAAACTAATCACAGATACAATAATTGCAGAAAGAATTGTTCCCTTTTACGTCAATTAAATCGGATGGATGTTGATCCTTTATCCTGGTGGTTCCAATAGTGAATTACTTCTCAAAGTTGCAACTAATAAAATCAAAGCCACAACGAATCAGGTGTGATTCAATCTGCAATTTCTTTTGATCCCTGTTGCTGCCATGGTTTCCAAGATAACGTTGTTATCACTAAGTTGTATCTAGTACAAAATTTAATGTTATTCGAAAAATAACTCAAGGAGTTTCTAGCAACATATAAAAAAGTAGTAGAATCACGGGGAGTGGATGCTATCGCATAAACCCTGAACCAGTATCGAAGGATTCTGAGATGAACCAACCAGAGAAAAATGTGTAGATCATGATGCCCTGAGATGAACCGACCATAGAAAAGAGAAAAAAGTTGTAGATAATGATGCTCCACGAACTTCAATGAATCCTCCTTATCCTTCGACTAAGAGAAAACCTGGGCTACCTAGTAAGTGGCCATCCTCCACCACTAGTGCAAAGATATTCTTGGCCATCCAGAACCAGGGTGGGAATGTCCAGAAAAAACACCTTGGAATACCTCCATTTGTTTATATAACGCGTAGCATTAATATTCACTCTAGGATTGACCTTTGAAATAACACGTATCATTTACAAAATATGTAAAAGACTTGGCTTCCAAGTGAACAATATGGACGTGTTAGATTTCATATGCACCACTTGAACGCATCTTTGACACTAATGATAAGTGAAGAAACATGGATGAAATTCCACTGCATATGCACCACGTGAACCTTCCCCAACAATTGTGATGAGCGAAGGAACGTGGAGGAGTTTCCGGTCATTTGCCTGGCATTGAATTTATTGTTTTGTTAAAATGTATTTTTTATTTATTTGTTGTTCTTGGTTAATTGAATCAGGGAATGGTGGATTTGCATATAGATTATTCAACCCTCCATAGTTGATCTTAACCAAATAAGAAGTTGTTTGTGTTAAAATGGATATATGATGATTATTGGTGATCATGCAATTTGTGGATGCTAAAGCATTATGTTTGTAAAAATTAGTAGATTGATGCTAGTGAATTACTTTTCACGGATTGTGAACCACGAGATTCCTCATTCTTTAATAGATGAGATAAAGGTTGTAGTTAAATATTTCTTCAACCTTCCATTAGAAGAAAAGTAGAAATTCGCTCTGCAAACATGAGACCCTCCGCTCTACAAGCAAGAGACCCTCACGACTATGGTTATATGTTCGTGACTGTTGAGGATCGAACGTTGGACTGGGGTGACTTACTTGCTTTGTTACTCAGGACCAACCAGATTAAAAATCCCTCCCTCTAGCATATTGTCTCCACGACACAAATTTCAGGTAACCAAAATTAGGATTGTATTGTATTGTAACATTTTATTGATGAATGTGGGTATTGTTTATAACATTAATTGATTAATTGTAGAGATATGGTTGAGAGGTATGCAATTGAGGTAGAAAGAGTAGCTCAAGAGATTTTCGCTGAAAAACTGCATCTGGAGGCTATTGATTATTTCAAGAATATATTTCGGGCAGAGCCCATGAATTTGATGCGCATGAACTTGTACCCACCTTTCCCTAGACAAGACCTTGTTCTTAGATTGAGTCCTCACTCGGAAGGGGAATAAAATTTCTTTGTAGGATGATGAAACACAAGGCTTTATGTCTGAAATAATAATCAATGGATTCATCACAGATCCCATTCCTTATTCCCTTGTTGTAAACATTGGGGACTTGATAGAGGTAATCATGTCTAGTCGTTGCTTTGTGCTTCAAGCACTTCATTTAATAGGAATCTGAAACCTTGAGAATAGTTCCATGGAATTTCATGGGTGGGGGCTATTTTTCAATTGACATGACATTCTTTCACTGATAGTATGATTGGTATTTGTGATATGGTTATTTGTTTTTTCACTGTTGGTCTCATAGATATTTGTGATACTACTTAGTTTTCATTTGAATTATTATTGGTGGATGACATTTCAATGAATAATTTTTTTTATTTCAATTGATTAAATTTAGTGGCACTACATCTTGGTTGGATTGTTATAATTTTATGAAGCTATTTGGGACAAGGAAGCATAGAAAATTTACACAGAAATTAAATTGCAACGCCCAAAAACGCTTTCAACATCTCAGGAACACTTAAGTATTTGTCTACAAACTCTACAGATTATGTATGCTGAATTATATAAAAAATTACTAGAAACAAAGATGAGCATTCAAATTAAAAAATCATTTGCTCATTTATCACTTTTTCTCTAGTTCCACCTGTAATGATTAGTACACATGGAGGTCATTGACCAATGTAATTCTGAAAGTTATAGTTTCAAAAGTAGCGACTAAGCCTCATTGTTTTTCAAGTTTGGTCTCATTTGCAGTGGCTCACACAATAATTTATGAAGGACAAGACTAATAATGTCACATTACCATTTATGAATGAAGGGACCATTCACATTTGGAGGTGCGACCATGGTTATGGTTTCAACCTCAATATTACCATTTTTTTTTGGTAAGCAGTTCACCTCAATATATGCTTTCTGAAATCTAATTATTGTTGATATCACACCTGTACATGTGTATATATTACACTTCATGTATCATGAAGCGCTTAGTTTGAATCACACTAAGCTGCCCAGTTATCAAAATTACGAATACTTTGTCAAAACTGGTGTGAAAGTGAGCAACTCATGTTGTATCAAACATTTAGTTGGGAAACATGTGTTCACCATCCACAAGATTTTAATTTGTTTTGTTTAACGAGTCCCATGTTATAACCTGTTACTGGAAATTGTGAACAACCTTACAACCTAGAATACGATTTAAAAGAAAGCAAGCATGGCACTCAGTTCTTGAAGGTTTTCTCAAGATGCTCAAACCTTATAAGAAAATAAATTTGGTGGTCAATTATAACAGTCAATATTTTCTCCATATAAATACAGAGAACACTTCATGTGCATGTTTGGCAGCCTCTATTTAGTGCTTGTTTTATTATTTTTCCCATTCTTTATTGCATGCAAAACTCCACTCAAGCGGCAACTGGAAACCATTAGAAAAACAACTTTTTCATTGCCATAATTGACTTTAAACTGTGATTAGGTTAATCACATCTACAAGGAGGGTAATATCAATTTGCTTTTCACTTGCAATACAGATGATTTAATTGCTAAAAGAACAAATTCAAAAAATTTAGATCTAACACCTACCAGAGACCTTGTGTGTGCTTTGTTCGTATTTGAATATGATCTTGGGAAATACAAAAGTGTAGAGCATCGAGCATTAACAGACTAAGAGAGAATACAACTTTCTATTGCTAATTTCTACAATGCAAGTGTGGATGTAGAGGTGGTTCTGTTAGCAAAGCTAGTGCATGAACACCACTCATGCTTGTACATGAAGTTCATTCACAAAGATTACATTCACTAAGATTATATTCACTATCACCTCTTAAGACAACTCAAATGGAAACGACACCTTGCAGACTTTTCCAAACTTGACATCAGCCATACTCGAAGCTCAACCATTATGATTTCAACATTACTTCAAAGATTAACCATTGTTATTTCACTAAACTGGGTCGTCCAATATTGTCCACAATAATTAATGTCCAATATTGTCAACAATAAAAATCCCATACGTTGTTATTTAGATCATTTGGGTTGTTCAGTACTGACATGGATTGGTTTTTATTTCTACGTGGTTATATATTATGGCGTTGAACGTTATAATGCAGGGCCACATTACTTCCTCACAATCAACAATACTAACATACTCACAGTTTCCTACTTATAAAGAGCATGCTTGCAGGCAACATCTTGGATTTTTCGGTATACACCTGAAAAATTGCAATGTTTACCTTTGAATCCTTACTTTACCATATCCTTTGCAGTATACCTTTGCAACCTTAACATATCATATATTTTTGTTTTTACAAGAACCTCGATATGTAGGGGCACTGTCAGCATCAAACCATCTAGATCTGAGAGATCTTCAACATGTAAAGCTCATAGACATCATCTTCTTGGCAGGGACATCGCCACTAGAATAGCACTTGTTATAATATAACAATATAACAATGTTTATATTATAACAAAGCTATATTATATTATAACATAACAATGTTATAATATAACATTGTTATAATATAACAATGTTATAATATAACATTGTTATAATATAACAATGTTATAATATAACAATGTTATATTATAACATTATAAAATATGTTGAAGCGAGTGAGGTGAAGCAATAGTGCGTTAGGGTTCTTGGAGACCGCCCAGGGTCCATTTTTGCAGCCAGAGCCGGCCATGGCCACCCCAGAGGGTGGGGATTCCCCCCCCCCCCCCCCCCCCCCCCCCCCCCC